>RXPK01002910.1:0-59320 GCA_004143645.1 Protaetia brevitarsis | reverse complement strand
AAATAATTGTAAAGCGATCTTTCACTACCGCGATTCGTATCGTAAAAGCCGTGCGGATCGTGTGCTTGCTGTCTATTCCTACTATCAGAAACATACGCATAGGAGTGATTGTCGCTCTCTGTTCTCTCAGTGTCTGAGCACCGGTAGTTTGTAGCGCGTCGATAGCCTTAAACCCGCCTTCATGTTTACACTTTTGATACGTCGGTGATCTTGTTATTATCGTGCTTTGTTGTGTATCGTCACATCGGTACGGTTAAGTGCTGGTTGCTATGGTTATAACTGGGATTTAGGTTCGCTATTATTGTTATTAAGTGTTTTGTTTCTGTCCTCTTTCAAATCAGCTGATCAACCATGAACGTCCATAAGCCAGGATCGTCACCATGCCTCCTCAAATGTCAAATCTTCTCGTTCAACAACACGTTTAAGATTAAACGTAAATTCAGGTATTACACACTTACGACATATTCCGCCCTATTACCTATAAACGTGCAAAATAACATAACGTACGATATGCAGGCGTCATCATAACAGCTGCAATAAATTTGCGCATCTTGTATCACTGCATAATCGTTGTATGTTATCCAACATGTAAAAATTAAAACGTTATTGGGGAAACGAATTATCGAAACGGAAAATATGTAACAACTGAGATAGCTTTTTGCGTTATTTTGGGAATTAGAAAGAATAATAGTGGCGCAAGCTTTAGGGGTAGCGTGGTAGTGGTGTTCTGTCGTTAACAATGACGTTTTGAGGAAAATACATTAGACATTCACTTGAAAAGCGAACATAAATAACAAAATATTAAAAGAAAAATGAAATTCCACTTTTATTAATATTAATCACTTCTCGGTAAGAATATCCAAAAAAGAAATTAAATTAAAAATAATAAAATACATTGCAAATGAGCGCCATCTACTGAGTCAAATGTCAATTACCCCAAATAAATATAAAAATGTCAAAACCTGAAATCTTAGAAAGAAATTCTAACGAAACACTATCAAATATGTTATTAATAAATTAATTGTAAGAGAAAATTCTAATTCCTACCAACTCAATACGATGAATTAACGTTACTTTTGACGCAAACTGCGAACAGTCACACAGATGTGTGTGTTAGGTTATGTTGAATGTACGGTGTGAAGTAAGATAGAAACCCGGTTAAAGTTAATAGATAAAGTGTTTTTCTCTATTATCACCTTCGAAATTATCATAAGGAGAAAGAGATTTCGATGCGAAGCATTAAGAACAGATTTAAAAGTGGATCCTAAGCAGTATAGAAAAACTATTAACATGATTTGGGCATCTAATTCGAGTGGAGGAGCAAAGGCAAACAAAGCCGAGATAAGAGAACCATGTAAATAGTGGAAATAGTGGAACAACGTTATGGGTTAGTGCTTGGAGGAGAGAGGCTTGGGTTGGAACAGCGAGAAAGTGCTAGCAAGAGACAGGAAACGTTGGGCAAACTTTGTATATCACTGAAAGCATTACAAATCCTTGGGGCATATACAGAGTGCAAATAAAATGTTATCACCTTTTTTAAAGATTAAGAAAAATCATTAAAAAATAATGTAATTATTTCTAAGCGAAAAAGTTCCAACAATTAAGGTAAACAAGATATAAATTTTTGAAGTTACCCTTAAATATTATTTCAGTACCACCTTGGTTACTTGTTAGATTTGCACGTTAACACATAACTTGGCGACGAGCGAAAAGAATAGCGGTGTGTTTTGATGACTAAATGAAAAATAATGAATAATAAAAATAAAAAATTAAATTACATTTTAATAGTTAGGGACAAAAACTACTATAGTTGCATTTAGTTTAGTAACCTATGTTACCCTTAAAAATTTGGGCTATCATTTCAGAAGCACCCTGTACATATTACCTTCTGTTTGAAATAATGAGTCTTTTTTGTGTTTTTTTTATGTTTACTAAAAACAATGTTTGTAGAATAATATAAATATATACACAGTGTTTCAGAATGAATTAAATCTCAGTAGGTACTGAGTAACTAGTACTTGCATAATAAGCCGCTTACCTTTTATGATAAGTAATTGAATCGCTGACTGCAGAAAGGATACAAGTCGTGTTTTCTAGTATTTCGCGATTATGGCATCATTTGATAATTCAGCTGACGATACACCATTGAGTGCATAAACAATCGTTATGAACACAAATAAGGCCGTTAACAATCGTTGAGTGCAGAAAAGGCCTAAGTCATTGTGACTAGGGTTGCGTTTTTCTCGAAATTGCAGTTCACTGACTTGTACCCTTTCTGCAATCATCGATTCAATTATATTTCTAATGTCATTTTGACATTTGTCATTTTACGAGTAGCAATATGTATATTTTTTCCTGACAGCTTTTAACTATAATAATACTAAATAATGTACACATTGTAAGAAAATATTTTTATTATTGAAGCATATTTTCGAAGTACGCAATTTCTTAATGGCGAATGGCAATATTCCTCGCTGAATGTAAGCGACAGTTTCGCTTGCAGTTTCCTAATAGAGTTGTGGATAATACCGCTTTACAACATCATATTTGCCTAGCAGTGAAGTGCCGCACTACAAGATCTGTTTTAAACGACAAAATTTCTGGTGGATCACGGACACAGCAAAATATTGTTAACCACGTAGAAAACCTTGTTGGCGAAAACCTACATTCATCAGTTCGTCGTTTATCACTTGAAACGAATGTATCTTCTAGTACCGTTTATAGAATTTTGAAGCGTCGTTTGTATATGTATCGATACAAAGTATCAGTTGTTTATCAGATCTTACCTAGAGATCACGCTAATAGGATAAATTATTGCAATTTCTTTCAAGATTAATTTTTTTTGTTAATAACGAAATCCTTGATCTAAGTATTTTTTTACTGATGAAGTATGGTTTCATTCATCACAAGCGGGTTTATGAATGAAGAAGAATACAGAATATAGCGTATATATAATTCAAACAATCACATTGAAGTTCCTTTGCAGCCTGTTAAAGTTGGAACATGGTTATTTATATCAATATTAGCCAATATTTTTACACAATAACATTAATAGCCAATGATACTTAGAACAGTTATTAATACCAATTTTTAAATCAATTGCAAGAGGACGAATTCAATCAGGGTTTCTTCCAGCAAGATGGGACTACATAACTCGTGAAAAAAAATTAAAAAATACTTTCCTAATCGAGTTATAAGCAGAGGTGTTTGGCCAGGGCGATCACCAGACCTTACTCCATTAGATTTTTCCATTCACAATTCAGTATACTTTAACCTCACTTTTGTCCATAACATTCCTGTGTTATTCGTATAGCTGCAAGGGATCGCATGGCGTTATTTTTATTCCATATAATGTCACTTTTGTCGGATACAATATACGACTTCAGAATGAAATAACATACTATCTGTCTATTTTATGTTTTAACCAACGTCATCGATTTTTGTCCGTATGAATCAAATCGATACTTCGGAGTCAAATTAAAAACCGTATAAACAGGATATCTTATGCGCGGTTTTTCAGTGTTGGTTTAAATTCGATTTTGAGTATACGTTCGAATTTTACGTTCCAACCATATTATACTACTGGTCACAGCATTAGTTGAACCTTGAACCGAACAAAAAAAGTGTTTCATTTTGAGCGGAGTTATGTACGAAGCTTAAACTTTAATATCGCCTTCAAATTGAATATAACCATAATACATAACCTTAAAATAATTGTTTGTGACATCTGATGCCACTCTGATAACGTATTTACTGGAATTTTCTAATGAAGACGTTATTAATTAAACATTTTGGGCTGTGTTAGAAGACCAAGAATTAAAAAATAAATACGTTAAACTTGTTGATAACGTACACGTTATTCATAACGTTTGTGATACGACATTAGGGGGATTATCTATTCAGTCTATTCATAATTTAGTTTTGAAGCGTTGCACTTAGGTGGATATACACTTTGCGTAATTTTGGCGCCCACATGATTGTTTTCGAACTTCATTACATCAGCGGATCGGTATTTCGACGGCTGCGGTATATAGAAAAAGAAGCGTGGTCGTAGTGGCTGTAGTACGTAGAGTTTTCTGTGCGTCGTCTGGGCCGGTTAACTCCTCCCGGCCGGTTAGTTGGCGTTTTACGATTGTTTATGCGACGAGATCTGGTATTTTTGCGGACGAAGTACAGTCGCGTTATCGAAAATTCGTCCGCAGTTATGTCTTATCTTGCACACCTGAATTCAATCGTTGCTATTCTAATCTAAGCATGATAGGTTGTGTGCAAAATGTGGATTCCAGTTTTATATATTTCGGTAAAGATATGAAGAAGCATGCTTTTGAGTTTTTAGAGGTGGTTTTCATTATCTTGACTACGGATATTGTCAGTTTAACAATATCCATGCTGTTCAAAGTTATCAGCATACTATTGCTAACTTTATGAATACTGCAGTTATACAGGATAATTCTCAATCTATGCGACAAACTTTAAGCGCTGATTCCTGGGGTTATTTTGATCATAAAAGTTCATAAGAACATATATCCAAAATCGCTTAGTTCTTAAGTTGTACAATGTTTAATAGTAAGTTAACATAATTAATGTTTTTATTATAAATTAACAAAATAATTAGTAAAACAAAATTAACTTATACTAACTGTTGAAAATGACCGCCCCCAACTGCAATACAAGCTTCTATCCTCCGTCGTATTGACTGGCGAGTCCGTTCTAAAATATCAGGGGTATTTCGAATTGTTTGAAAAGCTGCGATAATACGATTTCTCAGTTCATCGACATTTTCAATAGGAGTCGTATAAACTAATGATTTAAGGTAACCCTAGAGCACAAAGTCCAAAGAATTTAAGTCTGAAGACCGAGGAGGCCACGGTTGTGGACCTCCCCGTCCTATCCACCGATCTGGATACGTATTGTCCAAAAACTTGCGAACTACTAAACTAAAATGCGCTGGAGCACCGTCATGCATAAAATACATTTGTAATCTTAATTGCAACGGAACTTCTTCCAGCCGTAGTGGTCGCTCCTCTTCAAGAAAATTGCGGTATACCTCGCCATTTAACTGCATCGGTAAAAAATGTGGGTCTATCAAGTGATCTCCAACAATTCCGGCCCACACATTGACAGAGAATTGATGTTGATGACGGGCATTCACTAGTTCGTGCGGATTTTCTTCGGCCCATATGTGATTATTATGAAAATTAATAATCGCGCTTCTAGAGAAAGTAGCCTCGTCGGTGAAGAATATTTGAGCCAAATAGTCAGGATTTTGTGCGATTTTGTGTTGCATCCATTGACAAAAAAAGCCATTCTTTGTGGAAAATCTGCCGGCAAAAGTGCCTGCACCCGTTGAATGTGATGGATACAACAGTTGATCTTTCAATATTCTCCAAACTGTGGCCTGACTAATGTTTAAAGCAAACGCAATTTTTCTGGTGCTTGTAGTAGGATGTTCCTCAATTTCATTTAGTACCATTTCTTCAACTTGTGGAGTTCTCACTGTAGGTGGGTGCCCGTTATCAGTCGTCCGTTTTTTAAAATTTCCCGTTTGACTCCCGAAGGCGTTGGTGATAGGCAAATATTGAATAATGCAGGATTATACGGCTCGGGTATCGTTCTTCATAAAGACGTCTAGCAGCACGCGAATTTCCATTGGCATAACCGTAAGCGAAATGCATATCACACATCTCAGCATTCGTGTAATTCATTTTAGAAAACAGAAACTGGCAATAAACTGAATGAATACTCTGACAACTATTGACAAATATTGAAATGACAAATAAACAATTCCCTCTCAACACAATAGTTTTTGAAGAACCAACTGTGATATATCGTGTTAGTCATAGTTTATAATTTATTATTAGACATTCAATAACTTTAAAACCAAACCGTTTTGGACATCTACTCGTATGAACTTTTATGATCAAAATAACCTCAGGAGTCAACTCTTAAAGTTTGTCGCATATATTGATAATCACCCTGTATATTGGTTAAATTATGAAAGGTGTAGGGTTTTTTACACCGATTACAATCGTGTTATCGTTGACAAAAGTACTGTGGTGGAGCGATGACACAAACTTTTCAAAGAATGAAACCTATAGCATAAAAAAATATGCACCATTGGAGCACTATAAATCCTCTTCTACGAGGGGAGGTCCAAAAGTTCGTGGAATGAAAGGGTTTTAAATAAAATAAAACAATAAATCTATTTTTCCTTTTCAATATAATCACCCTTAAGCACAATACATTTATTAGATCTATGAATTAATTTTTCTAAACCATCATAAAAATATTTTTTATCTTTCGCCTCAAAATGGGCTAAAATTGCCTCCTTTACCTCATTGTCGTCGGAAAATTTTCTTCCCCGTAAGTGTTTTTTAAATTGGGAACAAATAAAAATCACTAGGGGGCCAGGTCTGGACTGTAGGGTAGATGGACTATTGATTGAAAGTCATGCTTGTGCAGAGCAGCCATTGCAACTCTGCTCTTGTGAACCGGCGCATTGTCTTGCAAGAGGAACACACCCTTGGTCAATTTTCCTCCACGTTTTCCTTGATGGCCTCCTTTAATTTTCCTAATATCGCTGCGTAATATTCTCCGGTTATGCTCCTTCCTTTTTCTTTGTAATCAATCAATAATATCCCTTCACAATCCCAAAAAACAGTAGCCATCAACTTTCCAGCCGATTCTGACACTTTGAATTTCTTTGGCGGTGGTGTCCCCTTTTTATGCCATTGCATGGACTCCTGTTTGGACTCAGGCTCAAAGTGATGAACCCATGTTTCATCTCCGGTAACAATCCGCTCCAAAATGTGTGCAGGTTCGTCTCCACACAGCTCGGACTCATTGTTCGGACGCATCGGCGCGCTGTTGTTTCTGAAGTGGCGTGAGCATTCTCGGTACCCATCTTGCACTGACTTTTGTCATACCCAGGTGGTCATGTAGGATACGCAAAATGGTGGTATCTGATACTCCAACTAATGCAGATAATTGTTTTTTTCTTCAAACGGGTATCTTCCAGTACAAGTTCTTCCACTTTTTCGACGATGTTTGATGTGGTGGCCTCAACTGGCCGTCCTGAGCGGGGGTCGTCTTCAATCGACTCCCGGCCCTGTTTAAAAAGACCATGCCACTTATAAATCATTGATTTACTAGGGCACTGTTCCCCATAAACGGTTTCCATTTCATTCAATATGGTTTGAGCGTTCTTTCCTTGCTTGGTAAGGAATTTTATTACAGCACAGTGTTCAATTTTCTCCATAGTTTCAGTTTTCTTCCGGATTGGCTTGTTTAGCAGGCAACTATTCGTAAACGACTGACGCAATAGGGCTGCAGCTTAACCTATATACTAATGATGAGTCCCCAATCAGAATGACACATAGCGAGCGCACCTATCCGCATTCCATCCCCTCCATTCCACGAACTTTTGGACCTCCCCTCGTATCAATGCCTCGTAGGCTACAACATCGCTTTAGTTTCAATGTTTAATGTGGCATTTACAATAACAGTTGGTCTATACTTTTATCAAAGTTATATCAGTTATTTTATATATGCCAGTAAACCTAATCTGTAGCAGTTTGGATTTTAACTGTTCGATGATATACAGCCTCTAATATAATTCAAGAACCAGATTTCTATCAAAATATAATTTCAATTTCAACAGTTGATTTTTCATCGGAAATCTTATATGTGTACCTATCACATCTTTAATCGCTTTACTCAAGTGTTAGTGGAATATCTGCTAGATCGTTACGACTTCTATTAAAGCGCCAATTCGCAAATAAAGCAACGTAAAACTCGGTTAGAATACGTTTGAAAATGACCTTAATCCTCGTCTAGTCGTAAAAATAACAAACAATTTAACGGCAGATCAAATAACGAAATTCGTTAACTGTGTGTCGAAGATCTATAAACGCTCTGCCAGATTTATGTAGATGTTTTGTTGCCTAAGCTATTTTCGAATTTACATTGGCTGAAATAAGTACCTATTTTAGTATATTTTCTATTAAACGTTTAAAGGTTTTTTTTTCACCCTATTAATCGCTGGCTCATTTTGCGCAATTTAATAGCATCCTGTTGCGAGTGCATCGGTTGGTCATATATTGTATCATGTGAGTGGCAGATTTAGAGAGGTTTGATGTATTATCACCCGATAGTATCATCTGAAAATTGATATAAAATTCCCTCATTGAGAAATTAAGAATAGTAACGACCCGATAGTCGAACCTTGCGGGTACTCCTTCCGCGCCTTATTAAAATCGTTGTCTAAAAGATCTCATTGATTGATATCAGTCATTATTCCTCTATTATAAGCATTTGCATTGCTGAAATTAATCTCTAATTAACCATTATCGAAATCTTCGTATGTACACGTACTTAGACAACAGGGGTTTATTTTACGCCAGTGTGTTTCATAATCCGGTATACTTAAGGCGAATGTGGAGGTCCAAGTGTGCGACAGAGATAAATATATCGGAAAAGTATTCCGCGCTTTTTGGGAAAACGGTGCGACCGATTTGAAAATTTTAAACTGTATTTGTCTTAAAATAATGTTTGAATTTGCGCCAACGTTTTAATTTTTTTATTTTCTATGTATTTAAATTTTTAAATATTGTAAGTTTGTTATTAAAAACAATTTCTAAAATCGGCTCAACGGCGCATGTGAAGACCAATGTCTTAATGACAAAACTTTTTTAATTTTTGAATTTGGACTAATAATAACGCCCGAAACAGAAATATTCATTTTTCTTTTTTCCATCAAATGCCGACAGCCCGCCGGCTTCTATCGTAACCTAACGCACAGACCGATGTTTGTTTTGAGGACGTATCTACGTACAGATGGCATCATGTAAGGCATAAATATAAGGATATTCAATTCTGCTTTCAGTACTGTCTTTTTGTGTATTTTACACAATCCAACCTACTTCCTACCTATGTTTTAAATAAGTGGGAAATTCTTAAAATGTGTAAATGTTAATAATAGACAATGTATCTACTTTTTATTAACGAGTCATAATTATAACTACTAAACCACTTAAATAATTTCCTTGATCCCAATGGTATTACGAAACAGAACATCAATAAAATGCAAATAAAAAAATGCATACTGCCATTTTTTTGACTGGGTAAAATGTACCTATAAATTACAATTTCTTTTATATCTGCTTAGATTACATACCTTGTATCATAGTCATTTATATTGACCGCCCTAGAATTATTTTTGGATTTTGGCGCACTGAAATACGCAATGACATAGTAATAAAATGGAACTTACATTTTGTACAATAGAATATTAAATCTTAGAAGAAGCCTTTTTTCTTTTCGCGCTGATACGAAGATGCTTTCGCGTTTTGACGAGTATCTTTTATCCATTTTTAGATAATGCGGTTTGCTACTTGTAAGAAAGTAAATATTCTTCATACAATAACTACAGAGCTAAGTCAGTTCCAGAGAAAAAGCTTTAGAGGTACTTGACTACAGGTGCGCGATGTCTGTGTGTGTGTTGAGTGAGGTTTGTATGTTTGTGACAGTGTGTGGCACCCTAACTCATTTATCACAAGTTACCTACAGGAAGTTGTATTGTAAAATCATAGATACAGATATAGAATAACACTCAATGAAACGTAGCGAATACTGTAGACAATCTTAGCAATTGATTCTGGGCACATGTAATATAGAAGGCAAACAATTCATACCATTCAAAAAGACAAGAGGTATCTTTCTTTTCGATCTGACTATCGCTTGAGGTTTATTCCTGCAATCACGTGTTCTACAAATGCTCTTCACATTTGTGCATACCTCGAGATAATTCAGTTTTCGGAAAACAGCAGTTACTCAATTTACAAAATAAGTCCCTGATTCTACTGATTCATAGTACGGATTATATTATCAGTGCTATAATTATGTATTTCTGAATTAATAGTATTCTTTGTAGCCTAGTAAATCAAATAAAATTACTGGTAGTATCTTATTAATTTGCATTTTAATTTTGATCTTTCTAAAAAAACCATATGAAATAGTGTTACCCTATACATTCAAGTTCATATGACAGACTAACTAATGTTTTGAAAAGATCTGATTACTCGAACCGGTATCATTTCTGTAGCGCACTCAATTCGACGAGTGTGCTACCGTCCTAGTTATGGTTGTCCCGGCGGACGAGATCAAAGAGAAAACGCATTTTCCTCTTTCGGGCGCTATTTGCCATCAGAAAGAAATGAAAAAAAAATGTTTTAGTATTAGTAAGGACCGCTGAACCGTCGCCCTTGACCACTTTTTTATTTTTCCTTTTTGGAAGCCAAATAGAACCAAACAAAAAATAAAAAAAAAAGAAAATTTAAAAAATAAAACGTTGGCGCAATTTTAAATACTGTTTTCAAAATAATCTCTTTATCAAATTTAAAATATTTTGATTGGTATGTCTAAAAGCAGCGGGAAAAGATCCGCGCCATCTTCCGGAAGAGAATCTCATTAAAAGGCCATCCAGATTCGCCTTAATGCGAAATTGTTTTGGGCCCTAAAAAAATAAATACCTAATCTACCTAGTATTATCAGTATTATAATTTTTCAGACTCTTTATATACTGCAATAAGTCTAAACTTAGATGAAAATGAGTAATAAGAAGAAATGAATATAAAGAAATATTTATACATATACTTCCCCATACAATTTTTAATTCCATACTCGCAGTAGTGCAATCAATAGTATCTCTATTCAGTACTATCATTTCTCAGACTCTTTCTATACTGTAAGAAGTCGTGGTGAATTACACGCCACCTTAGGTAAAAATGTTATGCAATTATATAACAGTAGATGTATTTTTATCTAAATTGGATGTAAATTCAACACCATTTTTTTACAGTATAGGAAATTTAATCGTTAAGAACTAATGTATACATAAGAAAGCATTTTATTTTAAGAGATGTATTAATTTCGCATTATTTGTTTGCAGAGTCCGGTCACCGGAGTGATTCTAATTCCGGTTATTGGCAATTGCAATTGGACCAAGATCTCGTCGACACCATATCGACCATCTTGCCCGAGTGGTTGAAGGCCAACATGGCGGAAGGTGGCGTTGGTGGCGGCCAACAACCGTCGACGCCGAGGGCTTCACCGCCTAAGGCCGTCGTTGACACCTCTCCGCTGCTCAATTCACTGGAACAGAACAAAGAATGTAAGTATATGGTACCCAAGTTGTAGTTTATAATACTAAAGTTTGATTTGAGTATTTTGCTTAAATGAAACTTCGACACAAACACGTTTATAATTTAACAATTTTAGGACTGGCGTTACGGATAACCCCAACCTTGGCGCTCCAGAATTAACAGTTAAATAACGCATGACATGGAGCTACTGCACAATTTTGCAGTTTAAGGATATATATACACATTTATAACCTTATCAAAACCGGGATTACATCAAATAATAACTCCATATCCGTAACCACCTATTTACTTAATAGTAATAACATTAACAGTTTATACAAATATAAAATATACATAAAAAAATATATCGTCAGTACACAACGATATAATATTTGATATTTCCTCCTGTTATCTTCGTACAGAGTTGTGGATACCGTTCATAACCGCGATAAGATTCCTTGTAAATGGTCGAATTTTAAATCCCTTGCACTCAATGTTGGTAAATAGGAGGATCGCCAAATAGTGGTGTGTAATTAGTGTGTGTGTGTTGCTATGAAGTGTCTAGGACCGGTTACCGTGCATGGAAGGGCCAATGGGATTCATCATGTGGACGCTAGAAGATTTTTTGCGCAACATTGTGACGTGCAATGTTACAAAACCAACTGGTAAATGCCAGATAAACAAATATTATTTAAGTATAAATACTAATTTAATACTTAAATGTTATAACAGTTTAGAAAGTGTTTATATCCATAAATAAGGGGAAAATAGAATTTACTACTGACACGTAAAATCAAGTTTAATAAATTTCTTCTAAAGCGCTTGATCTATTATAACAATTGTTTTTCCTGTGGGTGAATTTCAAAACATTGTCGAATTTTGGCGGTCCAGAAAACTGTAGCAATTTTCAATGAAGTTCATTTTAAAGAATGCTGCTTCACTCAAATAAGTTGAGCTAAACATGGTAAACAATTAAACTATGTGCCAAAAATCTTGAAGGAGCTGAGTCGCAAGGTTGGCAAGGTTCAAGTATTAAATCATAACTAATCGTTTTCAGTAGTAAATCATAACAATTGGTAAAAAGAAATGCCAACAATTAGCAAAAAATTATCAATAAAATGTCGCAGCCCTACGGTTGTTTATGCACTCTCCATCTCTGCGAGGCGTACTCTGAATGAGATGATCAGTGGCATCTTGTAGGATCTCCTTCCAGGTTTGGTGTAGATGACCGAGTTCCTGCAAGGTGCTTGCTGTTTATGGTAAACGTCTTATATGCCACACATGCTCGATCGGGTTTAAATCCGGAGAGCAAGCAGGCCAGGGGATATTTTCTACTTCCTGTTCATGTATAAAGTTCTGACAGATAATTATCAGCGGCTTTTTATATACAGCCAGTTGTTTTGTTAAGATTTCAGCTTTGTGACTGACCTCCTCAAGCTGTTGCAATTTTTTTGGCACTTAGTTTATTTTCAGATAGAAGTTTTGACTTCTGGGCACTTTGTTACAAACACTTTTTTTCTTCCAAAATTGGTCACTCAAGGTCACAAGCGTTTTTGGAATTTTTCAAGGATTTTATTTCAATCAGCTGTTCGTATTTTTTGAATTTACAATAGGACAGTGCTATTTCCTATACAAAGCAAAAGTTCTGTTTGTTCAGGAAGATAATCCTAAATATACCAATATGAATCCACGTGGTTTCAAATTAAAACAAACTAAATTAAGCGTGGAATTTCTAGTAATTAACTAGAATGAAAAACTAAATGCAAGCACAATGCTTATAGTCACCCAAACGAGGTGATTGATAAAATAAAATTGAATCAGCAAAATAGAAAAACGGAAAAAATTAAGTCTAAAATAAAAAATGAGAGAATTACAACTAAAATATATCTTCCTGCACAAAAATAATAAATGATCTTATATCTATAATGTGCACACATCAATATATATATTAACAATTATTACTAAATGAATTCCTTGATTGGCTATATAAAAGACAATTTATGCGAAAAGTTAGAATATTAAAATGAATTACAAAATCGCATCAATAATATTCAAAAATACGTCTACTCACGTTAACAGTCGACCAAGGAACTCTAGAACAAACTTCTACAATCGTTTTTCTTAGAATCCGCGTTGAATCAATCTAGCAAACGCTAGACATCTAAATGAATGAAATTAATTTAAAAAAACTTGACACTTAATTAAATAAATCAAACAATTAACTCTTAAACTAAATATACAAAAATAAAATCTAAATTTGTGAAAATTCTTATCTTATGAGTAATCATGACAACAGAACTATGCAACTCAAAATACACACAGCAAACATGGGTTGCTTGTCTACAGCAGTACGTCCAGTTTAGTCCAGTTTATGGTCTAGGAGAAGTTTGCATTGGTTAATTTGTTTGCAAACATTATCGACCTGTTTTTCTAATGTAAACTCTAACGTTCTAATTTTTTTTTTGAGTCAGTAAATCTTCAAATTCAGATTCAAGGTTTTCCAAGAAATCTTTAAATTGGTTTATGTCAATACCCTCATTACTGTTATAAATTGGCTTTAGGTGTGGTAAAGTATAAACATTCTTCGCTAATATCTTCGGGAAAAAAGACAAAGGTTCTTGAAAAACTCTTTAATTCTGAGAATTGTCTAGCTCGCATACAAGTTTATGTTTGTCTTGTAGTTTGGGGTTTAAGAGATTCATGTAAAAACGTCCGTGTGATTGCAAAGAAAACTTTAACGTCAAGAATGAAGTCTAAATGTACACTTGCTACTTTTCCATTACTAGTTCAAAAAAAAAAAACACCTGGAATGCCAAGGATTTTTCCAATGCTGCAAAAAATCTTGCAAGCACCAAGACTTTACTTAGCCGTTTGACATTGTTGCTGGAGAAGCAAGTCGTCAAATTTAGTATCAATGCGCAGGTGCAACGCACTTCCTTTATATGTTGGTCTCTTTTTAGCAGATGCAGTACAAATTCTATTAGCAATTTTGAGCTAGATGAATGTCCTTAATTGAGTTTCCTCTTATTTTATGTACAAAAATTTTACGTAATACTGTTTGTATGTTTCACATATTTCGTTTTCCTAATCACAAAGATATTTCTGCGTGTGTGTTCTACTTATATTCGTGTAGGCCCAAGTACACACATTTCACTGGTAGAATATATGATATACGCAACGTAAAAACGTTATTAATGAAACGAATGTGTGACGTTGCTGAATCCTATAATCCTATAATCTCTTTTTCGCCTCGATTATTAAAACAACGAATTATATAGGCCGAGGCGTCTAAGCGTAGCCGAGAGTTCGTGTCACTTTTTTTTCCTATAGTACGGTAGTAATTATTGTTATATGTAGTCTTAATTGCTACGCTAACGAATTAATTAACTTCGGAATTATTATTTGCATATTTATTATCAATTTGCATATCAGATTGCGTGTATATCAACCTACATCTACCTACGCACTGTAGGTACAGGTGCTAGTGACAAATTGTTGGTTTTTGTGTGTTCGGTATTTTATAAGCGCCGTGTGTGAGAGTCTCAAAATGTTTATTTTATTTAAATTTCAATGTTAGATATGTTGTAATATGCCGGGTAGAACTGCTATAGTTGTGCTACTTAAATAGAGAGGACACTGACTTGCAATATTGTACATTTCAGAATTTTCTGTAGCCCTACTTAGGTTGTAAATAGATTTTCCAAGATTTAGTAGATTATTTACGAATAGTTTCGTCAGTATCATACATACATATTCGAAGATAATAGAGATCTATGCTCATAACTCCGAGCAGGGAATATTCAAATAAGTTTATTCGTTTTGGTGGCGGTGTCATGCAGCAGACATGTTTTTATGTTCAAATTTAGTGGAAAAGCGAAGCAAGAGATGTTGCTATGCTTGCGCATGTGTTTGGAAACATGACGTTAGTGTCGAAACCAATAAATTCTAATACTACAAAAGCACACCGCTTACTTTATTATCTGTACGACAATAGCCAAACTAAAATACTTCTCTTCAAGAAAGGTTTTCCATAAGTCATACTATGAGATTCAAAATGATTGTCGTAATAAAAAAAACTGTTTTCCGGAAAAAATTATCTATACTTATTACCAATTTAATGAGCGAAGTTAGCTATATACAAATTTCATACATTAAATGAATTTTCTTGACATTTAGCGACATTGGCGTGCGTGTTTCGATTATTTATCTTATAATTTTTTTCAAATCGTTTATACTTTACATCTAATATCACCAACAATAGTATTTCTGAATACTGTAAGAAAATAAGGGAATTTATCTGTGGTAATAGCTCAACAAACAGGTAAAAAATCAATATTAACATTAAGTAAAATAGTTTATTACATTTTATAATTTTATAGGCTTATCATACACTTCAGCGCAATGAGCTGTCAAAAGAAAGTTACATTTTCATCCCTATAAAGTTTCTACGGTACAGGAATTATTACCATTAGATCACGATAGGCGATTGGAATATTGTCATTGGTTTAATAACAATTTAAGGGACGATGACTTGCTAAACAAATCATTTTTTTCGGATGAAGCCTGGTTTTATCTAACAGACTATATCAATTTACAAAATTATTGCATCTGGTCTGCAGAAAATCCACACGAATTTCGAGAAACGCAATTGCATTCCGTAAAAGTTGGAGTTTGGTTAGCTATGTCCAGGCAACGAGTAATAGGGCCAATTTTCTTCGAGGAAACTGGAACAGCCCAACGTTACCAACAGATGTTGGAATTGTTTATTGCAGAATTACAAGAAAATGAGCTTGAAGTAGATTATTTTCAGCACGATAATGCTCCAGCACATACTGCTCGACAAACCTGCCAATATCTTCAACAGTTTTTTGCTGACAGGTTCGTTAGAGCATAAAGATGACCACCAAAATCGCCTGATCTAACCCCATTAGATTACTTCATGTTCGGCTATCTAAAAAATAGGATCTATAGAAACCGCATGCATACCATAGAAGAACTGAGAGATGCAGTTTTGTCACTTAATAATTATACTAATTGTATGTTATAATTTAAAGTAATAAATAAATTTAGTTAAACACCAGTTAGTACTGAATTGTAAAATCATAATTTAGTAAAGTTAAATTAATTACATTTCATTTTTACAAGCAGAAACACCAATCCATAGTCGTTTATATAATGCGAGTTCAAATATAGGTTACGTTTTCCTTATTTATAACAGATCCATTTACTTTCTTATGTTCCAACACTGTTTTATGTTCAAATTTAGTGGAAAAGCGAAGCAAGAGATATTGCTATGCTTGCGCATGTGTTTCGCAACACGACGTTAGTGTCAAAACCAACAAATTCTAATATTACAACAACATACCGCTTGCTTTATTATCTGTACGACAATAGCCAAACTAAAATCACTTCTCTTCTAGAAAGGTTTTCCATAAGTCATACATATTATGATGTGCCAGCTTTGTTTTTTAAATTTAAAAAATTTAACTGTTTAATTAATGAGGTACTCATACGTTAATAATACCATTTAATTGATGTCATTTCGCTCTCAGGCGCGTATACAATTTGGATTTATGGGAGAGAGAGAGCGGTGGAGGGGGGGTTAGAATGGTACCTTATGGAAGATTGAATGTTTTGTTTTTAAGTTTATTTCTGTGCCTTAGAGCTAAAAGGGCCAATATTAAAGTGTTTACATTTGAGGAAATTGCACTTTTTTTTACAGTTTTTATCAAAAATTACAGCTTAAATTGAGTGCAAACTGTGCTTACTAAGTTTGGCTCAGCACATAACAAAATATTGACATTAGACCGTATTCTCATGTGTTTTAAAATTTAGATAGCACACGGGATCAATCAATCAAAGCACACTATAGTTGTTTTTTTTTTTTAGCTAGAATGTTCCTGAACTCCCATATCTAATGATATGAATTACAGCAACAATATATCCGTTTGGTTACAAAACAGAAACGAAAGTATATAAAAAGCATTGACGACAAAACAAAATCAATGTGAACAGTGATGAATAAAGAAACTAAAAAAAAAATATAAGGATAAGACCAAACTTGTTTTGACAGATACTGAATCAATATTTTTGGGAAATTGACGAAAACACCGCTAACAGTGTCAATCACATCCATTATCACATCTGATAACTTTCTCCATACTCCAACAACAACAGTGTGGACTCTCTATTTTGTAAACCAATTACATCTTTGCAAATATAACAAATAACAAATCTCTAAAGGTTAAAACTACAAGCGATGTGTATATCTCAACAAACCATCACCTTGATTTTTCCAATTCATTGTACCCTGAATTGGAAAATTGAATAAAAAAAGCTCTAATCAGCTATTCTAATCAATCACTCTTTATGAATGATAGGTACAATATGATCCTCTATAATCTTGCATTTCGTTTTGTTTCTCTAGAAATGTGGGTTAGGTTAGGGTCAGAGATAAGTTTCCTCAGGAGATAGACAACTCCCATGTATATACTTATTATTAATGGGTTTTTGCTAAAAAATACCAAGGGACATTTGTAGATGGCGTGCGCCAAACGAATATTAAAATGTACTTTATTTTAATTTTTATTTTTCAATTTTTATTTCAATTGACAATATATAAAAACGTACATAAAAAAAAAACTTATGAGTAAAAATAACATTTATTGATTAAATATTTAAAATTACAGCATTCAAGCATTACATATTATATAATATATAAGGTATTTTTGTAAATATAAATCGCGATTGTGATTAGGTGTGCGATTATAAATTGTATCGTTGGGAAAGTATGAATTTAAATCGTGGTTGAAAGTAATCACGTTTGAAAAATCAAATCGCAATTCAAGCGATTATAAATCACAATAATCGTACCTATGGAGCGGTTACTAGTGGTTTGTTTGTACATTTCCAACAGCAATATGGCTGAAAATATGAGGATATATGTATTAAACAAATCGGTGCGTTGGAAAACTAGAACAAATCGCGGATTAATCGCTGTAACGTAACGAATAATCTTAGAATCATAATCACAATCGCGATATATATTTACAAAAATACCTACAGACTTGTATTTTAACTTTCAATGATTTAAGATGTAAGTTTTAAATTTATAACAGAAAATCCTTCCGTATTCCTATACAAATCGTAGTAATTATTATTATTTCCAAACATGACAATATAGCTAACGTACCTTTTATATCCTCAAGGAATATCTAGGTAATATCAAGGTAATCTATGATCTAACTGTAGAGTGCCTTAAATAACTAACTACACCTAAAACTAGAGTATAATTAAAGTCAATGTATTATTTAAAAAAACGTAGTCACTAAACTATCCTATAAATTTCACTTTAGTAAAAGTTTGTCAAGATATAAACATAAACCACCACCGCCACTGTATAAGTACCACGCCAATAAAAAAAAAATATATATAAGTAATCACAAGCAAATCGAAACTCTACGTGTATTAAAAATTACCAAAATAAAAATAGCGTCCTTGTGATTGTGCTTATAAAAACGAAAACAAAAATGACGGCTGACGTATCAGTGCCAGCAACCTAAATCACCTGAATTTGTAAATGTACCTAAACAAAATAGTTTCCTGCAGTTTGTTACCAAACAAGAGTTACAGCGCCATCTACAAACGTCCCTTGTAACTACTAGAATTTTGTTAACAGTTTGCTCCATTAAACTTACCCATCTCCTATAGTATAGTTATCTCTGGTTAGGGTTGAGGTGACGTACAACCTTTTCAGATTTATTGTGATTCCCTTTTTCAACAAAAAAAGATTAATGATTTGAATCGTACGCGGTAGAAACTACACATCGATAGTACCTGTCTGTTCTTATTAAAATATTTTATTGGTATGGGCCAAGAAAGCGCTTGTCAAATTACGAGAGTGTATTGGCAAAATTTGATGGCAGATCTTCAAATTTTTCAATATTGTTGATATCAATATTTATATTATAAACTGTACCTCCTATGTACAATAATATTAGGGGCACCTGCTAATTTATATAAGAATTTTATTTTTAAATTTGTAACATATTTTAATTGCTAGAAGTAACATATTAAATACATCCTAATTACTAGAGACCGGATTATATGCAAAGTGCATATATTTTATTTTTTGCATTATAGTCTATATGTAGACGTATTACACTAATTGAGTTAATTACCGGTAATTAGTGATTGCATATATTGCATATTTAGGCATTCCTATGCATATTTTTATAAAAGTTGCATATATTGCATATTTAAGCTTTTTCTTACCATTTCTATTAGTAAAAATTCCTAGTAATTCGACAATTCTTAGAACGATAAATCTTTTACATTGATTTCTCTAATACTTTTTTTTCCAAGAACTACACGTGTTTAATTTCGCCTAGCAGAAGGGATGTGGTAAATACGTTTTATTATTAATAATTCCCAAATAAACTATTCATTCATTGAATATCTTTGATCGAAACAGCATGTAATTGTGTTACGTTTTTAAATACTGTGCGTACATACAATGAGTATAGCGAACAAAATTTCTTTATGGATTAAGCCATATCCTGAACTGGTAAAGGATGGCGACAAAATATTTTGTCGAGCGTGCAGTAAACTGGTAAGTTTAATTTTACTAAAAGCTTTACAATCGTTTTTAGATTGTTTAACTTTTGATAAAAAATGACAATTGTTGTTGTAGGTGTCTTCTGAGAGAAAATACCTGACTGATCAACACGCTAAAACTCCATCACATATTGGAAAATGTGAAAAACTAAAGCGATCCGCATGTGTGCAGCTAATACGGATCTGTGTAACGCATTAATTTCGTCTAACATACCATTAGCAAGATTAGACAATGTTAATTTGAAATCATTTCTGCAAAAATATTGCAAACATAATATACCTGACGAAAGTACCTTATGAAAAAATTATGTCACATCTTGTTACCAGCAAACAATTTACACAATTTTGAAAAACATTTAATTATAAGTTGTTTTAGAAATATGTTGTGAAAAAATTTTGTGCAATAAAGTTAATGTTTAAATTTCTGCTCTTATTTATTTTATGTAAAAATTTTGCATATTGTCGCAATTTTTTTGCATATATGCCCCAGGTTTATGCATATTTTCTCAAAAATCGATGCATATATATGCGCATATATTCCAGTTTTTCTTTGCATATAATCCGGTCTCTACTAATTACAAACATAATAATATGTATATAGAAATTATCTATTATGCAATAAACTTTGTGTTAGAAAATTGTGCAGCAAATGTATCGCATTTCATGAATAATTTTTCGACCAAAGGTAGTATATAGTATATAGTACACATCCTAACAGTACCAGAGACCAACAAAACCGAGGAATCATTGATAATTAATTAGTTAGTTGTTCTGTTAGGATTACAGCAAACGGTGCAAATCTATGTTAAAGAGATTTATAATTTTAAGACACCGACTAATTAAGTGACTTAATTAATCGGTTCGTTGATCGAAACTACACGCCAGTTCACAAAAGAGAACCGCTATCCGGGCTAGGAGATCATTGTCCATTAGAAATAGTCGATGACGACACACATGTTTCGCGTTATTTTAACTTTTGATCGATTTATCAGCTTTTATATCTCACCACGTTTTCGTATTTGTTGCAGCGCTCAAAGTGAAATTGATGCTCAGACGGCCATTGGACCAATTGGTCGCGCAAGGAATCATGCCTTGTAAGTTTTTAAAATCCTGACGTGTTTGTGCGATAATTAATCGATCTTCCTTCTATTGCCTTAGCACGCAAAGCGCCGGCCGCTTTCCACGACCAACGGAGGCAATTGGAACGCGCCAAAACGGGCGACATGCTCAAAGCCAAGATCCAACAACGTCCTCCCAGACAGGAACTGGAAAGGCGGCACATCCTAGAATCGGATCCGGGCCACCTCGATCCCAGTTTAGCGGAGAAGCAGCGCATGCTGAAGAAGGCTCGCCTGGCCGACCAACTGAACGATCAACTATCCCACAGGCCCGGCCCCCTAGAACTGATCGAGAAGAATATCTTACACACCGAGGAACCCATCGAGCATATGGTCAAAGCGGGTTGGATACCCTACAAAGCGACCAGTCAGGGTAACTTGAACAGGCCGCAGCATCCCAACGTTTACGTGAATCCCGAAGATGACTCGCAAAGTTCCGAAGACAATTTGGTCAGCCCGGGACCTAGTGACGTGCTAGAAACTGCCGCCAAGTCCGCGGGAATCGTAGTGTCTCTAATCCCGGCTACGGAAGGTACTGTCGTGGTAACGACAACAGCCACGCCGGTATTGAGTAAAGACAATAATAACAGTGGTAATAGTGAGATAGTGTTCGCGCCGTTGATCCACCATAGAACTGCGTCTAGTCCCGCGTCTTTAGTGTCGTCTACGTCAACATTAAGTCCCTTATCGTCCATCGCTAGTCCTGTGCCTTCTATTGTATCGCAACCAGCAACTCCTATCCCCCCACCGCTACCGGCAACTTCTTACACGCCCAGATCGATACAATCGCCTGGGAAGAGTGACGCGCCCGGAAAGGATAAGAACAGGAAGAAATCCAAGAGCAAATCGGCGCCTAAGACGCGCACGATAAAGTTTCACGAGTACAAAGGACCTCCCAGTGCGCAAAAGTCTTCGAGCAATAGCGTTAATGCTTCAGGGGAGTCGTCGTATGATCTCCTGCTACAACAGCAGACTTTATTGCTGCAATGCCAATTGCAACTCCAGCACAAATATCCCCAAATCATATTACCGGCTTCTCAGAAGAATCAGCAGGAGAGTAATAATAATTTGAACAACCCCCAACCATCGCCGTCAACCTCCACCACATCTGAATCGAGTAATTCTTGCCGATTAATCGGGAGGTTGGAAGACATGAAAGTTAGCGACCTAAAAGCGGAGTTGAAGAGGCGCAATTTGCCTGTATCCGGGTCGAAGCCCCAACTGATTGAACGATTAAAACCTTTTACTAATAACAATAATAATCCCCCTGACACTAACAGCATGCAGGAAACATGCTCTTCGGTTAAATCTATCAGCGAAGATTCCCAACACAATTCCCCGCAAATGCACAACGATATAGGATCTCCGCATATGGCGGAAGAAACTGAATTGATGGACGTGTCCAGTCCTTTAAGTCCTTTACCTCCGCAACCGATGCAAGTCCAAGCTCACGTCGTCAAAGCGGAGCCGAACGATTTCAACGACGATATAGTGAAAAAGCAGCAACGGCAGATCGAAGAATTGCAGAGGGAATTAACTTTATCGCAGATGAAATTAGAAGCAGCGACACGAGCCGAGCCCAAAGCACAATTAATCGCCCTGCAGAAGCACATAGCCAGACAACAGCAAGCAGCAGATGGCCGAACAGATTCAATTGCAAGTTTTCAAAGCGAGGCAGGCGGAGGAACAGCAACGCATCCAACAGCAGCAACACGTGGCGTTTCAAAATCAGAAGAATTTGACCGCCGGGAGCATCTTGTTGAACGGCGCTGACGCCTCCTTGGTGCTCAATCAGTTAGTGCAGGGGAATAAGAAGATCTTAAACGGTCACGGGCGGGCGAATTCGCTTCCCAGTTCCTAAATTCTCTAGTTACCCCGGTCATAACGGCCCCTGAGATAAAAACCGAGTTTGAAGACGACGTAAAACCCCCACCGCCTCACTACGATGAAGTGACTAATTGTAAGAAAGGAAAGAACAATATTAAAAGTCAAATCGTTGACGACGTCTTGGAGATACTGATCAAGAATGGTGAATTACCTCCGAGCGCTGCTAACGATCCTTCAACTCCGGGATCAGCTGGAGCAGCTAGAAATACCGAACCAGTCTTTCCTAACGCAACTCAAACGCAGCAAGTTGATGTCAACAGTCCTGAAACTGTGCTAGGTTTGGATGCGTCCGATTTTCTGGAGGATACTTTGGAGAATATGGATATTAATCAGTTGGTAATGGAGTTGGGGCAACAAAATAACGATAACGTTCAAAATAACAACGAACAAATGCCGGTCCCCATGGATACGGACGATTGGTTGGAGTCCCTCTTACCTAGCGACACCACCAATCAACACCACAACAATTTAAACCACGTTCTAAACCACAATCACATGACCACCAACAATCACAACGACATACAACAAGACAATACCGATCTGGGCGGTTACGATCCCCTCCTGGGCATCCCTCAGGGTCCTTTCGATCCTTTCTGCTTGGAGGAGTTCCGTGCCCCGCCCGACATACACGTTTCGTGGGACTACGCATCGTAGCGGCGAAACAACGCTTTTGATTCCAGTGAGACGGTGGTGTGTTTATTTTCCACTCTTCAAGGCCAATCGATAATGATAATAAAAAAAAAAACTACCAATTATAGTACATACCAAAACGTATGTACGAAACGAGACATTCCACGAATTAAAAAGTAACAGGCCGTCTCGAACGCCATCTGTGTGTGTTTCGCGTAACCACGAATACGCCTAGCGCCATCTATCGGTGGTGATTGTAAAATATTCGGTTATACCGCTAAGATAATGATGAAAATATGCTTAATATTTTTTGTTTGTTTAGCTTTAAGAATACTGTGCAATATACCGATCAAATAAATGAATTTGCTGAGCGAATTATCTTTTGACACCTGTCAAAAGTAAGAGAAATATTTGATCGCTTGTATTATATAATAACAAGCTCGCTAATTTTTGTTATAGTTTTTTTTTAACATAAAGAATACAAAAAAGATGATTTACATTCATACATTGTATGCAAGTGTCCAAAAGTTAAATTTTCATCGCCTATTCTTAATTTCGTTCTTTTTTTTTATTTCGATTAAAATTGAAGCTGAAAAAGTAATTTAATCAAAAATATTGTACATCTTTACATATTTTTGAAAGAAATCTGATTTTAGATGAAAAAATCATTATATTTAACTGCGGAAAAGTTAATAAAAATATGCAATACACCTTTTGTCAGCTAAAAGTATTTTTTTTTAATTTGAAATATGTGAGAATATGCAAGCATTATTAACATAATAATATCTGAGGGTTTTCTGTTTGCACCATGTTAAATCAGCACAAAATTTTCCTAATTCACAAGTTTTATAATTAAACTTAATAAAACACGTTGAAAACTTAATTTTGGACACGCACTGTATATTTTCCAGATTCTTTTGCTTGTACATATATTCTACTTACTACGATGGTGGGAGAAAATAAGAAAGAAATTTACATTACATTTCACATTCCTAATATTTTACTACTAATAATTACAATTTTGCCTAACAATAAAAATAATAATTGTAATAATTTCAATTTGTCCATTTTTTTCAAAAAAAGAAAAAAACAAGATTTCGCTATAACATAAGACTGATATTAAATAATAATCTTAGAATATAATCGGGATGTTTTCGTTTTTAAATATTTTGATTGAGAATTAAAAGTGAGTTGTTAATGTTTAATATTAAAACGAAATCGTAATATATCTTACTAATTGAAGACGATTTTCGCTTTCCATTATTGCAATTATGCCATTTGCAATTCCTTTCTTTTTTTTTATCAAGTAGGCTATTATTATATAGATATAAACAATAAGACGAACGTATTGGATGATTCTGTTGGTGCTCTTAGATTTTTTTTCGCTTTTATTATACGTTGTCGCTGTGAATTATAAATGAAAAGGACAATATTGTAGAAGAGAAAATTTAAATAGACTTTTAAATGTACTTAATTAATGTTTAATAAACTAATTTATTATTTATAACAAGCTTTTTTTAAATGGTACGTCAAAAAAATTTAACCTAACCTAGAATTTTGACATTCATTTCGTTGTTGCGCGAAACGAAACGTAGATGGCGGTACCACGGGACCACGACGGCCCTCTAGTGACCAGGAAACACATCACCTTCTATATACATAATTATTATGTTATTATTATAAATATATATTATACATATTATATATATAAAAAGCTAAGCTAAAATAATTATAACGTTGTACATAGCTTATTATTAGATATAATAATTATTATTATTTTGTTAGATATTTTATTTTATGTAACAACATCCTTGTACAAATATGTTTTTTTTTTGAGTGTGTTTTGTCTCACTGTATTTTTTCTTTCATTTATCTCCAAGGAAATAATTTTTTTTAATTTTCCATAGAGAATTTATCTGCTTTTCAGGTCACTAAGCAAAAGTTGCAAACGTTTTCAAAAATTTAATTTAAACATTTGGGGAAAAAATAAAGATAATTATTCAAACTATAACCCCTATAATAGTTCGTTCATTGCCATAAATATAACCTTATTATTATTATTACATTTATTTTGCCAGTTTTACGAATATAAATAAAGTCTTTCAATGTTGAAATCGAAAAAAAAGCTCGTTTCATGGTATTATTTTAACAATCTATATATTATAATTGGCCTTAGACTATTTACACGTAACAAGATACTATCTTCCGTCTATGTTTCATAGAAAATATGTAAAAACAAGTAATTAGCTATAATAATAAATCATTTGATTGATGTATAATAAATACATCAAAAGAAAAGCGTCATAGATTATGTTAATTTGAATAATGAAAGCGTTTTATGATGATTAATTACTTCATTTTTAATATTAACCCGCGTTTTAGGCCTCATACTGATTGTAATACTTGAAATGGCGTGAAAATTATTTGGGATATGTTATAAGAAAACAAAATTATATACATAGCAAAAATATAAAAAAAAGAGCGTTTTTAGTGTTAGTAAGTTTCATGCATTTATTTGTTACTTAATATTTGCATTTAAACTACACTTGCGCTAGTATTAATTAATTTCTAAATATTGCTATTAAGAAGAAGAAACTTTATTTTTGAATAGGTTGTGACTAAAAAGCAGATAATTCATATATATGTGCTGTGAGATCAAAATGAAAATTAAATCGAATTAAAAAAGACAGAAAATGTTAAATTTTATTGATAAATGATTATTTAATCCTTGATTCATTTTGCGTTTTCAAAATTTATATTTTCAGATCAAAATGGGTTCATTTATTCATTATTTAATTATTGAGGCTTGCCTAGTAACAAAATTTAAATTTCCCGCAATTATTTTTAGTAATTTTGTATTAGATTACTAGTTACTTTGATGTCTTTCTGTTATAGTTACTAAGAATAATTGTGGGAAATTTAAATTTTGCTACTGGGGATTGTAGGTGCAAAACTCGGCAAATGCAAGTTCGATAGATTTAATTTGAATTCAAAATTTACACTTCCTGAGAATTCAAAGACGTGCAGTACTTCTTTGAGCATAGACAGAAGGCTTATATCTATCCCCTCTCTCTCTAAAAGCTACAGACATCAGTAACACATAACTACGTGAAAGCCCTTTCTTTTGGTAATAGCCACAAATATAATGGTTGCATTCACCGAGTTTTGCATCTACAGGCCTCTATCTATTATAAACACAACCTGCTTCATGATTTTGACAGTTTGCTTTATACGGCTTGTCAAATTAATAGTTGCTGTGTTCACCGCTGGCGCCACTTATCGGCGTTTTTTCAAAAAAATACTTATCTTGCGGTTGGCAAGATTGTGACAGCAAAATATCAATTTAAATTTGAATATATGTCATATTGACAAGTGTTGAAGTTAATATTTTCCAAAATTAATCTGTTTGTTTTGTCAAAAACCGAAATATTAGGTTTTTTTTTAATGTTATATTTCACTTCTTATTGATTATTTAAGTTAGACAGTTATTTGGTTACATAGTTTTAGTCCTATTAGTTTTAATATAAACCAGGCGATTATCATCAGCTGTGCCCGTCATTATTATTATTATTTTGACGTGTCAAGAAAGTATGTAGTTCTCAAATGTCTTGCAGATGTCGCTACTTACCATATTTCTGGTGTAACATACAATTCAATGTAAATTTGAATGATTAGACAGGCCGTATAAAGCAAACTGTCAAAAGTAATCTAGCAGGTCGTGATTATAATTAACTGGTGTTAATATGTCAAGTTTGACATCTGCCTGTCCACGTCAAATAAATTTATTATTGTCAGAGTTAAGACATGTTTCTTTTTAACTAGATTTTTTAGATTATTTGCTTATAAAAATTTCTATTATTTGTACGCTTCAGAAACATTTTTTTTGATAATTTTTATTTTTTTGCATAACTTTTTTTTATATTAAAGGATAGATATAGATATTTAATGTCCTTTTAAATACAAAAAGAAAATATAGAATTAATTCAATTTCCATACAGGGTGAAATTAAATAAAAAAACTAATTGGAAGAATTGTTGAAATTGAATTATTTGATTAATAAAAAAGTTATATTGGCAAATACACAATTTCGTATTTTTATTATAGAGTCAATAATAAGTTTATTTGACACACTAGGCTTTACGATATTAGAAAAATTCGAAAATAAAAAATATATTATTTAATATTTTGTTAACAGTACATAGTATTATCATATTTATCTAGAAATATTTTGATATTCACATTAACTTTTAATATATAGAAGATTGGAAAATGACAATTTATTATCAGGTAAATGCCATGACAAATCTAATGTTGCGATTTAATTTTTTTTATTCGATCTCACGATAATCTTAACTGGAGATGTATCTTTTTCTCATTTAATTCATTTACCCTACTATTATTTCGTTTGATTTCGTTTCTGTTTTGATGCAAGAAAAACATGCCGATTTAATTAAGTAAAAACAAAAAATAAATGATAAATAAAGATGGAATGTGTAACCTGCGCGTTATTTGTAATATAAAAGTCGCCTTTGTTATTATTATTATTACACTATTATAATTAGTAACTAGGTACATACATATACTTAACCACCTTACATACATACATCAAGTACGTTTTTACATATTTAGTAGCAAACTATAATATGTTTAGTAAATACAGCAAGTTATACAGCATAAGTGAAATGAAAACGTTGCCTTAATATTATTAGTACGATAATATAGAATGTAATAGTGAAGTAAATCTCTAGTAACGGATTACAAGATGCAAGATGAAATCTTATTTTCCGTTCGTTATAAAATGTTTGTGCTCTGCCGAATATGCTGCGCGTGTTTAGGTACATATGTGTAATTAATTTTCTTTTTTGGTGATATAAATAATTACATTTAAAATAGTTGTGTTTATGATGTTTATTAATTGAGGAAAAAAAACTTAGGATAAAATTCGAAAATGACAATATACAAAATACAATAGGTATTTATGATACATAATTAAGATTAAACATATGAAATAGAAGATACCCATTCATAACGTTTGATTTTATTTCTCACACAATTCGTTTCAGTAACAACGATTCTTGATACGTTACCCTTTCGTTCTCACTTCTGTTGTTTTGTTTTGTTTTTTTAGTTTCCCCGCTGATTTTTAACGCATCGTTTTGTTACTACTATTATTATTTATGAACAAATATGTGAGTGATTATAAAAACACAGCTTCGGATATGAAATAAAAAATTATAATAACGTATTTATTGTTGTTTGTTTTTCAAGTTCCTTGAATTCCATAAACTATTATCAACAAATCCTTGCTTATCCTATTTTGACGCCTCACCAAATAAATACGCTATAAAACGTGTTTAAATGTTTCAAAAACTAGAATAAGTTCGCTTTTTCTTCTACGTTTTAAAACGCACAGGATAATTAAATACAAAGTAATTCCTTGATATGTTCAGAAATTGCTTGAAATGTTTTATGTTCTTCCAGTACCCAAGTAGTTTTTTTTTTTCTCTTCAGTATGTAATGAGCATTGAATACTATTTTCCGGTGTCTGATAATTAAAATCCCTTAAATGTTTATTCATGGAGCACAAAGATCACACAACAGTTAATTACTTCAGTTCTGCCTATTAAACGTTCTTAAAGTACCGAATGGTTTATCTATGGCAAGTAGAAATATGTAAATAAGCAACACAAACTTGCGCTCACCATCTCAAGTGATAAATTCATATTAAGTACACTTTGACACTACATATCATCAGTCGGGTTTTCGTCAGGGTCACTGATGATGTTTTGGCTTCGACCGATCAGGGTCTGATGACCATAATGGTGCTTCTCGACTTTACGAGGGCTTTTGATACTGTGGATCATAAAACATTGCTCGGTCTTCTTGCTAGGATGGGATTTGAACGGGTTTCAGTAAAGTTAATTGCCGACTTATGTAACCAACAGAACTCGACGCGTTAGATTCAATTCACTTTCGGAAACATTGACGTTATGTAGAGGAGTGCCACAAGGTTCTATAGTAAGTCCGATATTATTTTCATTATATACAACTTCTATTTTAAATAACGTAAAACGTGTCAAAGCCCATCAGTATGCTGATGATTTGCAGCTCTATTATTCGTTTAAATATGAAAACTGGAGAGATGCTGTGGCTAAGATTAATGACGATCTAACAGTTATGTCTCATATAATTCGACTATGCACTCACTATTTCTAAACCCGATTAAGTCGCAGGTTATGATTTTTGGTAATGGTGAATTAAGCAGAACCCTGGACGACCAAATCAATGTAAAGATTGATAACGTCGATATTTCAATTGTGAATAGAGGAAAAAGTTTAGGTCTGCTGCTCCACAATACATTTCACTTTAGAGACCAAGTTAGTAAATGTGTAAGACTAGCTTATTGGAACCTTAAGAAATTGTATCCTTTCAGAGCCGTTCTAAATAAAACTATTAAGAAAACCTTGTGCGATGCATTCGTACTCTCAAATTTTACTTACGCTTGCAAGATTTATCATTCCTGCTTAAATTTCATTTCATCAAAGCGAATACAACAGGTACAAAATTCATGTTTAAGGTACATTCATGGCATCAGAAAATTTCAGCATATTACGTACAAGCTCATCGACACTGACTGCTTAAATATGTCCAATAGAAGAGAATTACAAAGTATGTCACTTTACCGTAAAGTTTTAACCTCAAAAACACCTCCATATTTGTATACGAAAATAAGATTTAGAACAGATGTTCATAATATTACGATCCGTTTCCGTAGACTGATATCGCCACTCGGTCATAGATTGCCTTTGTATGAGAGGTCTTTCACGTTTTGTATATACAGTAAATATAATGGTTTACCTGAACAGCTCAAAAGTTGTAATATTAAGCGTGAGCTGAGGGCTAGGCTATTTCAATCTCACCTAGGTTAGTTTAATTAATTTCAATAATTGCCATATATGGACTGAAATATTTCTATGTACCGTAATATTAATAATAATATTTTATTTGTCAGGTTGTTACATTAAATTAGTATATCTGAGCGTGCACGCTTCCAATTTTAATGTAGGCTGAGATTATCATTTTGTGTTTGTTTTTTGAGTATTTACTAGGCAGTGGTTTACTTAATATATTTATAGTCTCTAAGCTATGTTAATTTTTAGGCATTTAGTGCAATGTTATGTTTTATATAATACGGGGTTAAGCATGAGCAGTTTTGAACTGGGCCTCGCCCTGAGATTGAGTAAATTTGTATCTAAGGGAGCATAACTGCGCATGTACATTTTCTTAAGTTTAATAAAGACATTATTATTATTATAACTATTACACAGGGTGAGTTTTTTATCTTGAGACAACGGAATAGCTCTAAAACACTGCATCAAATCAAAAAAACATCTTAATAAGATTTGTTATAATGTAAGGGGCTCACTGAATGGTGCCGAACTCGATCCCCCACCTAACCCCAGAGTTGGAGGGGGGACAACTTTGAAATCTTAAACGGGAACCCCCATTTTGTATTGCAGGTTCGGATTCTACGCTATCAAGTATATAGTTTTTGTTTGAATCTTTTTTTTTCGATTCGTAACAGATTGCGCTGTAATCGCAAAAAACATGATTGTGAACGTTTAGAAAAAATACACAAAAAAGAGAAGCAAGCAAACATGATTTTGTGTTTTTTTCATTTTAACATAAACTAACATTTCAAAAAGCTATCTGTTCGAAACTGTGCCCCTTCACTTCAACACATTTATTTATTCGCAATTGGAATGCTATTCAACGATACAAAACCGTACTTTATTCAGTACTTGACAAGCTGTGAATACTTACACATTGTCCGATCCCCATTTAGATTATTAATTATTAATCCAATACAAATTAGTTAGTGTTGAATATATGAACAGTAATGGAGGCTATAACATTACAAAAGAAAATTGAAATGATTTACATCTATGGAGAAAGTGGTAGGAATATCGACGATGCTGTTAATCTTTATTCACAACGTTTTCCCGTAATAGAACAAAAATGAAACAATAGATTCATAAGAAGGACAACAATGCTGTTATCATTTGCTGGTATCATTGAGTTTCAACGTGTAAAGATAGATAAACAGAGACAACCACTTATTCCCGAATACAAAAATCAACAAGTACGGTCAAGGGGTCATTCAAACTTAACGACTTATGTTTAATGAGCCTTCATAGAAAATTAGTTACAGAAAAAAGAAGCAACTAATCAAGGAAGTGATTGACAAGTTTGCTCAAAATCCAAGGAAATTGATGTTATAAATCATGATTTTTATTTACGTGATAATTCACGTAACTGTTGACTGTACATTAATTGTATATATCTTAAAATTTAAATTTAGTTATTAATGATGCTGCCAAAAGTTGTAATGTTTCTGAATTTTTTATAACTGTAGAAAATATATACACATTTTTGGTAATAATACGAAAAGGTGGGATTTATGTTCGACATTTACAGGAGAACAACAAATTACATTAAAAAAACTGAATCCTATACGTTGGGTCAGAAGATACACTTCGCTTGCGAAATTAAATTGCCATTTGTTAATTATTATAAGCTCTTTCTGAAATATCTCTGAAAAGTGGCAAAAAAGAAAACAAGCCGAGGCATCTAGGCTTATAAAAAAAGTGAGTAGATTTGGATTGGTGTTCCTTTGTATAACTGTTAAAAATATTGAGTGAAACAAAGTTGGCTTCTAATTTTTAAATTATTACAATAACAAAAATGTAAACCTTATGACGACAGCAAAATCTTTACAAACAGCAAATAAGAACCTTGTACACTTCTGCAAAAAATGAAGCAGTTCAAATAGCAGCTAAGTGGAATATTACTCCATTTTTTTTTTTTTTTTTTTGAAAAAACAAAAAGTAGTAAAAAGGCATTTTGATGAATTTTTAAAAGATCATCAATATAATTATGTAAATGACCTTTTCCGGGTAAATGTGCTTATGAAGGTTTTAGATGTAGTTTTTAATCAAATCCAAAAAAGGTTTAAAGGGGTAAATAATGTAACAAACTTATTTTTATTTCTGAATTAAGAAAGGCAGAAATTAAAAATCTAATAAGACGCTCTAATTAAATGATCTTAGATGATTTGACAAATAATTTTTCTATATAGTTACTAATGGTAGTATGCTCAGGAAAGAAATTGTTACAATTTCAAGTATAACTTAAATTTTTTTAGGTTAAAAAAAACCAGTGCACAAGTTTTTCAAAATGTCAAAACTATTTTGTAAATCATCGATTTCTTAAATACCATGCATGGGCATTTGAATCTTTGCACACACTTTTTAATTTTGTTTTTTACAAAAATATTTTTAGCCACTATTTTTAACATAGTAGTCGAATATACAGGGTATTCCACGTAACTGGTTCATTAAAAGTTTATGATGTTCTATTATTTACTTATATTTAAGATTTTGACACCATTATCTCTTCGACTGGAACTATAAATGCAAAATACCTTAACCAAAATATCACTTCCGGTTGACCGGAAATGGATGTCAACTTTGTTATTTTAAATAGAATGATATTATTTTTTATTCATTTTTGGATTCTACAACTATAAATACGTCAGTTTTCATTAGCTATTCCTACAGCTACATGTTGCCGTTTTTGAGTTATATAAGTTTTTCATTTTTTTTAGTCATAATCATTGCATCATTGAGAAATTAATATCTCGGTCAATACTGCAAGTAGAGACTCCAAATTTGCTATGTTATGAATGTAGATATAACTCTAAGAAATGGTACAGACACTTTACATTCTAACATACAGGGTGTTCAAAACTTAGGAACAAAGTGGCATATTTTCAAATGCAGGAAACTCAATTTTTTTTAAATAGAACACCCTGTATTTTAATTCGGAATTAAGAAGTAAATATCATCCCCTATCACTTTATATCAGCATTCCCTATACCTATCTTTAATAGATTTTGAGATATGAACAACTTTTTGTTAAACAGACTACAAACACGCAAAGATAGGGCTACTTAGTCTGTTTAACAAAAAGTCGTTCATATCTCAAAATCTATTAAAGATAGGTATAGGAATGCTGATATAAAGTGATAGGGATGATATTTACTTCTTAATTCAAATTAAAATACAGGGTGTTCTATTTAAAAAAAAAGAATACTTAGTCTGTTCAACAAAAGGTCGCTCATATCTCAAAATCTATTAAAGATAGGTATAGGGAATGCTCATATATAGTGATAGGGGATGATATTTACTTGCTAATTCCGAATTAAAATACAGGGTGTTCTATTTAAAAAAATTGAGTTTCCTGCATTTGAAAATATGTCACTTTGTTCCTAAGTTTTGAACACCCTGTATGTTAGAATGTAAAGTGTCTGTACCATTTCTTAGAGTTATATCTACATTCATAACATAGCAAATTTGGAGTCTCTACTTGCAGTATTAACCGAGATAATTTCTCAATGATGCAATGATTATGACTAAAAAAAAAGAAAAACTTAAATAACTCAAAAACGGCAACATGTAGCTGTAGGAATAGCTAATGAAAACTGACGTATTTATAGTTGTAGAATCCAAAAATGAATAAAAAATAATATCATTCTATTTAAAATAACAAAGTTGACATCCACTTCCGGTCAACCGGAAGTGATATTTTGGTTAAGGTATTTTACATTTATAGTTCCAATCGAACAGATACTGGTGCCAAAATCTCAAATATAAGTAAATAATAGAACATCATAAACTTTTAATGAACCAGTTACGTGGAATACCCTGTATAAAATAATAATATAATATATAAAACAAAAAAAGAACAATCGTTAAAAATAAATCGCAAATAAAATTTGCAATAAAAATATAACCAAATATAAGTAATTCTTTTTCCATGGGGGCCAACATTATATATTCGGCGACATTAGAAGTAAGATTTTTTGGCAATGTGATAGTTTTACATCAAAAATGAATGATCTTTAGATGATTATGCACAATCTCTTTGTATTTGTACTGGATTTACATTTAAATTTAAAATATATAGCGTTTATATATCATAATTGTAGATTTATTCCACCATTAGTCAAGTTTAAAATTCGACTCGAACTGAAAATGACGGAACGGTGTGTCAAACTCATATTTGTGGTCATAATGGTTCTGGGACTAGAATCCTTGGCATAAATATTTTAGCGGGATAAGGTGTAAATGCGAAAGATAGTCGGCTATTCATTAATAGCGGATTATAAGAGAATATGCAGGGGATTCTACGCTCGGAGTTTAGACGTTATTAATTGAGCAGAACGGGCAAATAAGCCCGAAGCTGCTATTTTGTGTATACACTAAGGTTGTTTACGAAGTATGAAGATAAAGGGGCACCTATTAGTAATATATTTAAATTAGATTAGAAGGTTTGCTGGTTTATAAGCGGTGTGATAATGGTTATTTTACGCAGATTTGAACTGGGGCTACTTACAGGTCACTGATTTCCTTTGATAATACATACGATACATACGTCAAGTTTTGACAGCTGTTACTCCCACTATCTCCAAATACATCTTAAAACCCGTCTGTAAGCGGTTCAAACATGGGGAAAATTATTCGAATACTGATGCTTATAACTAGAGACCGGATTATATGCAAAGTGCATATATTTTATTTTTTGCATATCTTTAATTATAGTTTATATGTAGACGTATTACACTAATTGAAGTTAATTAGCGCTAATTAATGATTGCATATATTGCATATTTAAGCTTTTCTTATCCTTTCTATTAGTAAAAGTTCCTAGTAATTCCTAATGTAGATCGACAACCGACAATTCTCAGAACGATAAATCTTTTACGTTGGTTTCTCTAATACTTTTTCCAAGAACTGCACGTGTTTAATTTCGCCTAGCAGAAGGGATGTGGTAAATACGTAAAGGATGGCGACAAAATATTTTGTCGAGCCTGCAGTAAACTGGTAAGTTTAATTTTACTAAAAGCTTTACAATCGTTTTTAAATTCTTTAACTTTTGATATAAATGACAATTGTTGTTATAGGTGTCTTCTGAGAGAAAATATCTGATTGATCAATACGCTAAAATTCCATCACATATTGGAAAATGTGAAAAACTAAAGCAATCCGCATGTGCGTAGCAATCTATACGTCAATGTGTAGCATCAACTTCACGAAACTTAGAACAAGAAAATATAATACGGATCTGTGTAACGCATTAATTACGTCTAACATACCATTAGCAAGATTAAACAATGTTAATTTGAAATCATTTCTGAAAAAAAATATTGCAAACATAATATACCTGACGAAAGTACCTTACGAAAAAATTATGTCACATCTTGTTATCAGCAAACAATAGCAGAAATTCAACAATTGGTAGGGAATAATTTTATTTATATCATGGTAGATGAAAGTACGGATAAGTGTGGCCGTTATATTGTCCATTTGTTAATACGAGTTCTTCATGAAGATATTGTAGGTAAATCATATTTAATTTATTGTAAAGAACTTCAAAAAACAAATAATGTGACAATTGCCCAATTCGTTCAAGAAGGTTTATCAAATTTCTTTTTACCTGGAAGTATACCTTGTGAAAAAATTTTACTAATGTTGTCCGACGCTGCACCATACATGATAAAAGCCGCGCAAAATTTGATAATTTTTTATAGTGACATTATTCATACCACTTGTTTAGCTCATGGGTTCAATCGTGTAGCCGAAGACATTAGGAATCAATTCCCTTTGATTAATGATTTAATTAGCAATGTCAAAAAAGTATTTTTAAAAGCACCTTTACGAATCCAATTTCTTAAGGAGCGACTTCCCGGTGTTAAGTTGCTTCCTGAACCGATTATTCCGAGATAGGGTACATGGTTAGAGGCTGCAGTTTTTTTCGCCGATAATTTTGAAGGAATAAAAAATGTAATTCTTGAAATCACTGCTGACTGCATTGCTCTAGAAAACTGTAAAAAGATAGTAACATCAACATAATTGCTACAAAACCTTTTGTATATTAAGTCAAATTATAGCTTTGCTTCAAGTTCCATACGTAAACTAGAAACGCCAGGGATGTCGCTCTCGGAATCAGTCGAAATAGTAGACGAATTTGATATGCTATGTAAGAAGGTTAAGGGTACAATAGGTAATTCTATATACGATAAATTTAAAAAAGTGATAAATAAAAATGCGGGGTATTTTAAATTGAAGAAAGTTAAGAAAATTTTGGAAGGTGAAACAGTGAACGATTTCGACTTTAATTTTAGTTTAGAATGTATTGCAAAGGTAAAAAATGCATCAATTACATCTGTGGATGTTGAAAGAAGCTTTTCTGTTTCGAAACATATGTATTCTGATAGAAGACAAAACCTTCTTTTACACAATTTTGAAAAAACATTTAATTATAAATTTGTTTAGAAATATGTTTGTGAAAAAATGTTTGTGCAATAAAGTTAATGTTGAATTTCTGCTCTTATTTATTTTATGTAAAATTTTGCATATTGTCGCAATTTTTTTGCATATATGCCCAGGTATATGCATATTTTCTCAAAAATCGATGCATATGTATGCGCATATATTCCAGTTTTTCTTTGCTTATAATCCGGTCTCTACTTATAACTTTTAATTTTTGACAATAAAATGCACGATTATAAATATAAGTACACGATGAAATAAAAATCGAAATATTACGTTTTAAAAAAATTGCGCATTACGGATCACAACTGTATGACTTTGTCTGATTGATTGCCTACCTAAAACGCCCCCTCCATTCGCATTTAATTATTTATTAACATAGTGTACATGCAAGACCGAAGTTAAAAAGAAAAAAAAAGCACATTTTATGCAATAAAAATTGAATTTTATAATAAAGTTCACCAACTTTTGCTACAGTATTCTTAACACAGTATCTTTTAATTAATTTACTCTTCGAAAGAATGTATAAAGGCCGAGAATACTGATACTTCTAAGGAGTAAAATTTCGAATTCATTGGAAGTTAACTTTTTCGCCGAAGCATCATTCTATAACCGCGATCGTTTCAATCGAAAGGAGCTTTCGAAAAACCGTGCCCCAAACCCAATTAACGACCATTATTCGTCTCTGTTGCTCTCGCTCGCATATTCCATATAGTTCGTTCGCTTGCGCGGGGCGAAAAGAAGGGCAGGGGGGGATAGAATTCTCCCGGAAATAACTGCCGGCTATTTCCGAGTATAAAAGCAAATGAGGTAAGTTTGGAGAAAAGCGCGGACGAGGAAATTCGCTTCTTGTACTACGTTATAAAAGGACTTGCCAGGCGTCGGAGATTATGTTTCTATCGAAACTTCGGTTTAATTACGTTGAGTAAACAGGTAGGTATGTGTACTTACATAGTCGAGATTAATTATAAATGATTGAAAGGTAAATAAAATAAGGGGAAGTAAATTATCTTTAATGTTTAACTTCTTAATGATTAAATATTAGGTTTTACACTAGATTCACTTTAAAAGAAAAAATAGAGTTTGAAAGAGTCATACTGCGTGCGTATTAATTTAGTTTCTATATCATTAAAACACTTCAAAATTTATTATAGCTTTTCGTTTTAGCGCCTATAATGTCCGTTTCAACTTCAGTTCTGAAGTGATATTAACAGTTAAAAAACAACTACAGCTGGTAGCAGATTTTAAAATTTACTGTATTTATAACTCGGAGCGTAAATTTGAGGTTAAGCGTAGGTTAAATTTTTAAATATTTCAAAACGTAAAATACATACCACAACCATACTCTCTGTTTCTGACGTTATAGAATATAACAAAGATAACTGTTGAATTTCAATATTTTCGCTCTTAAGATAAAATATAACAGTGAATCACGAACAAAACCAAATTTGAGGTTAAGTGAAAGAAATATTTCAAAGTGATTAAGCTGAAACCGCTTTTTGCACCGCTTGTGATTAAGTTATAATTAAAACTTAATCATAATTAAAGTTTAAATTCCCTTGCACCGATTGCTTAACTAATAATTAAATCCTTAATTCGTGATTATCTGTAATCAGTACCCAAGGTACGAATTAACTCATAATTAAAGTTGGCGCAAGCGTAGTTTCTTTGTTTACAATCGTGTTTATAGGCGATTATAGGTTATGTTATGCGGTTTTTGGTTATAATACAAATATCTGTGACTGTAAATTGAAATAGCTAGCTAATTAAAGTGTTCACTTTTAAGAGTAGGACAAGGAATAGCGGCGCGCAATAATAATAATAATATGTATGTATTTGGCAGGGTTTTAGAAAATCCAAGGTAAATCAAAAATTAATTCCCGAAATAAAAACTAACAATAAATGTATTTGAGGATTACTCGTGGTTTCAGGTGGGAATGACCCAGAGGTATTTCGTAATAGGAAAGGATATCTTTCTATAAATTCACAATTTTTATATGATGCTAATTTAAAAATATTGGATATCGTAGTACATTGGCAAGGGAATACACACTTTAACGATCCATTTTTTTTCCATAAGTGACAGTGGATATACCTCAAAAACAAATTTATTGACCCCACTGTTAAATTCGGAAACAGTTGTGAAAAGTCGTTATGATGAAAGCCACATTACAACACAGAATGTCAATGAAAGCATGTTTCTAAGAAGAATGTTTTCCAATACTGGCATATGGTTGTCGCTTAAAGCTGGATACCCTTATAGCAGTAATAGTTGGTACCTCAGTATTGTACAATATAGCCATAAATGTGGGTGAAGAGGAAATCAATGAAGAAAAATCAATCAGAAATTTAAATGGACAACTTCATGAGATTAATTATGACGCTGTTGATGATGCACCTGCTGCGACACAGGCATTACTAATTAATTATTAATTCAACAATTTGTAATTCATTGCTAGAAATTAACTTTTCAACATTTTTTTTGTATTTGTTTTCTTTGGCATTTGTATAAACGAAATATATTTTATTTACTCTAAATGCATTATCACTTTTTTTAAAAGAAATATTCTGTATGTAATACATATAATAAATGTGTAATAATAAAATAATTCTAACAAGTATTAGCAGAGGTCAAATAAAGTATCAAAAATTGGAGCACTTGCAGAATAAACAAATAAAAGAATTCCATAATGAAAAAAAAACCTGCTTTCACATATTAATTTCCATTTTAAAACTACTACTTAACTTTTTTTATTTCAATATCTAATTCTGTAGCAATTTTCTTCAGCTTAAATTCCAATAACTTTCAAATGCCGCTTAAAATCGCGCATTCACATAGTGGCAATTTTCATTATGATGGAACAGTGTTCTCAATATAAATACAATTTTTGACTAAAAACTAAATTTAACGCAATACCAACCTATATTTCTGTCGCAAACTTTTTAATCAACTAATCATTAATTAAATTTGTTCGGTGCAATCCTATTCATATTTAATTCGTAATTAAATTTAATCTTTGATTAGTTAATTAAAATGTTAATCACAGACGGTGCAAACGGCCGTAAATCAGTATATCTGAAGCGCTTTAGAACAATATCATTTCAGTTTGAAAACGAACATGCCAACCAATACTGAAGTGATCTAGTTGCATCGATACGGAGAATAAAACCAAAAGTGCTATTGTGTCTAGAATCATGTAAAAAAAATTCAGTCAGTGTCATCGTGTACAATAATAATTCAACAACCACTCCCTCACTTGTCGCGGCATCGATTTCAGCAGATGGTCGATTTCCTCGTGAGGTATTGTGCCCTGAACATCCTGTCTTTCGTGCTGAAAAAGCTTGCAGCGTCTGTGGAGGATGCAGTGAGTTCCTCAGTTTTTTCACCATAATGGGTCGACTCGATGGGTGAAAGATCCGGAGGTCGGCGTGGCTGTGGCAAGAGATTGACATTATCTTCTGCAAAACGTTCCATAGAACTATGAGGACGGACATTATCTTGCTGGCAAAGTGCTCTTCCAATTGCCAAAGAAATGGAAGAATGTGGGATTCTACCGCCTCATCCACATATCGCTGTGTATTCATATTGCCTCGAACGAATACCAAACGAAATCTACTACAATAAGTTATAGCACTCCACAGTTTGGTGCATATATCTCGCAACAAAAAATTCAACATTGCGATGCTCCCCTCATCTTCGTCTGATCTTCATACGGCCATCATGCATTCCCAAACAGAATCGGGATTCATCACTAAAGACCCCCTACGCCATTCTACGTTCCAGCGCAGTCACAATCTATATCACTCCAGTCCACACTTACAGCGATTAGTTCCGTAAGTGTGAATCTAAGTTGATTTGGGACTGCGTAACCGCCCTAACTGAGGTGGCACCCAAAGGGAACTAACATTGGCCTGAGTTCCTAGCCACTCGGGCGTGAGAGGAAATGAGGCGGCGGACGAGCCGGTCAGGCGAGGTTCATCAAGGTCATTCGGTGAAGCTGGGCTTTCTTTTGACATTACCAATTCGCAAATACAAAAATCCATCAATGAATGGATACATAATCAGTCCAAAGAGTGGTAGCAAAAATCACCGCGACAGAGAGAGGCAAATGGATCTACTGAATAAAGATATGAAGACTGTCAAAAAGTTAGTGGTAATGCAAGCCAAACGCTCTGATTCTGTGGTAAACCGTTCGAAGTGTTACGGGGCGACCTTCATTAGCAGACCATTGATCGGCAATTGATCTACTACTGAAGAAACGGTCTCTTGTTGCCATAAGTCGAAGAGCGCGGTCCTGCACCTCATTTGTTCTTCTTCGCCTGCCGGTTCCTCTTCTGCGCCGTTCCTGGGACTCTCTCCCCCCTCCGCTAGTCCATGCCTGATAGCAGCGCACGATGGTGGATTGATTCCGGTTAAAGCGATCTGTATGAAAAGCCATCTTCGCGCAAACCAACAATACAATCCCTATCGAATTCGCTTAATTAATGGTAATTTCCATATTGGCGCATTCTAGGCGTGATCAAACCCCTAAAACAAACAATCACAAGCAAACACAATATCTCACAAGATTGTCAAAAATACTGAAGCAACTGATAGATAAACCATTACCACTTAATCAATTTTTCTAAAAATTTCATCAACCCTTTTGCTACCTTTTAATATTAAACGTTTTCGCCAAATTTAATCAAAAAATTCCTACCCCTTCTTGGGTTTATGATCTACATGTCAGAGAATATAAATTCTGTAATTCTTATTTTTTTTCATTAAGAAAAATAGTGTCAACCTAAAAATAAACGTTTTATTTAAATTCTTGTTTTTTTGTAAATTGTAGTTTTTAACAAGTATTCTTACGGCACGAAACATAATATCTAGGATTTTTTTACTATCAAATGTTACATATGCTGATATCTACCCGTCATTCAATCATACAATCACAGATACAAATATCTGAAAGAGGCCAGAATTTTGTAATTTAACGTTATTTATAATTCTATGATTAAATTATATAGTAAAACGTGGAATTAATACTATTTAAAACGCAATTGTTATTAAATAAGCGAATTCATGTTACTTACCTAAGATAAATGCGTTCTTATTCACGTTGTTTTACACTGCTAACTATTTCGAACCATTTATAAAATAAAATCTCATTTTTTTTTCTATTTTTCTTCTCACTTAAATATTTTTATTTATCTAACAAAGTTTAACAACAACGATTAACAACATTGATACTTGAGTTATAAGTCCCATGCACACAATTTCAATTGAATTAACCACTTCAACATTGAATATTGGTGCAGAGGACAACAGTATCCTATAGCATCCTCGGTCCCAGATTTTTATCAAGGTTTGTACATGTTTTCTCTGAAGCATGGCTCAACATTGTCATTCTAACCTTGTCACATGCTTTTACAGACAAGCAAGCTTATGAAAACCTTGTCCTGCGTCAACTAAAAACCTTAAAAGAACCTTGCAACAAGGTTATACCCTTGTCAATGACAAGCTTTACAGACAAGCTTTTTCGCTTGTCCCAACAACCTTGAACAAAGGTTGTGAAAACCTTAAATTGTTATTATCTGGGGTTATACTACAGCTAAAGGCGGGTAACTGCCTTTTCGTAATTTTTTTAATGCCGGCGCGTCCTCCAGGCTGTTTATTCAGAAATTCTCTGCACGCATACCATTCGGCATTAGGGAGGGTATACTTATGATTTAAGATTAATAAAATTGGATTTTAATAATTTAAATAGAATTTTATATTTAAAAATTACTATTACCTTATAGGGCCCTAATTCATAGTCAATGCGACCCTTGGATTCATATGCCAGCAGGGGTCAGATAATTATCACGTAAATCTGTGGTAAGGTGTTTTAAAATGTGTGGAAGAACAACACAAACTCTCTGGTTATTCAAACTTAGTTACGCTGGTCAATTAAAGTGTAATTAATTAATGCCCCATACTGGCAGGACTCTCACGCTCCTACACTACAAAAAAAAATCTACTCCTACAATTCTTTTTTAGACAAGCTGAAATTCTTTGTATTTATCATAATTCTTGTGTGGTTACACTTTTATTTACTACTTACTATACAGCATATACTTTATGGCTTGCAGAATTAGATTAGAAGATTAATATGATTGCGGCAGACTGGTTTTCAACAATTCTCCTTTACAACATTTCGACATTTCTGACAAATTGAAGTTTTAACAATACGTCAATTCAATATGAAAACTGCATTCGGAAACACGGATAATCCAAAATGATTTTTATTTTATTGCGCACGACACGAAATAAAACGTGCATTTTCACGTTCATCCCGCATTCCCCTTTCAAAACTATTGTCAGCTATTCACTAGCCGACCGCGGAACAAGGGCGCGTTCGGAAGTTCGAACTGAATTCAGCTGTCGGTCGAACGAATTCAAATTTATGGTCTGCGTTGCATACCCAACGCTAAAGCTGCATAAAACAGTGTTTGTATCGGTTTTCTGGAATTTACTGCTGATTTATTTGACGTGTAGGATGCGGAATTATTCGAATTAATTTAATTGTTAAATTAAAAAGCTTGACGAGAATTGAAATTTTGTGGATGGATAAAGTTGGCACCTACTATAACTACTATACGATATGTACGCAACGTTTTGTATGATATTAAATACGAATAGACGTATAAATTAAACAATATACAATATAACAAGATTACTATTGTTTAAGTATAAATATTTTGAGTTTTAGAATCAACGTTAATGCTTAAATAATGCAAGTATACCAGAGCTGTTGATAGAATATTTGCAGTTCGTGAGAATTTGACCTACCTAAACGGAAACAAAGCCGTCTACGCCCCCGCGGATTCCTGGCGGGCTTTAATTAGCATATGAGAATTGTTTGGAAGCCTACTAATGAGTTCGCCCACGTCCGGATATTCGCTATTGTCGAGAAAGTTCTCTCAAACGCGTTGTAGGGCAAGCCGTTTGCTGGTTGGCGAACTCTTGTTTGTTGCTTTCTGTTTTTGTCATTGTTTTGAAAGCCGTTTCCTTCTCCTCGCACATATATTATATATATGTTATACAGTCGCTGGTCACAATATCAAGACCACCTTGAAAATATGATAATTTTCAGTATTTCGGTGAGTGTAGTTTGGTAATATTCTAGGAAAGTGTATAGGAATAAGTAATTGGAGAAATATTTGTTTAATGCGGTGTAGGTACTGCTGTGTACTGAAAGAATTAATTGAAAACTGCAAAATGAATTTTAAAATGAAAAAGAAAATAAAAATAGCTAGCCCAACGGAAAAAATTTTAAAGAACAAAAGAATTATTAATCTCAGATTTACCCTCGCGATTTAAAACTTGAATCTAACCACGAAAAGTAAAAAATGAGTGAAAGAAATCTGACTTTCTTAAATACCCGAAAAATTGAAAAGGTTTAATTTAAAATAAAAGAACAGAATTTTTTAACCCAAAGAAGCTAATTAACAATCAATTTTATTAATAAAAAAGGGTTAAATTACAATTTGTGCAGAAAAAACCGTGAACTGAAGGTTCTGGCCTAAAATAAAAACTGCACTTGATTCTAAATTACAATAGGACAATGCAATTTCCTATGCAAAGCAAAAGATTTGTTTGCTCAGGAAGATAATCCTTAATCTAACAATTTCAAATTCAATCCACGTGGTTTCAAATTAAAATAAACTGAGCGTGGACAATTTTTAGGAAATTACTAAAAATAACTAAAAGCAAGAACAATGCTTCTACTCACTCAAACGAGATGATTGATAAAATAAAAATGAATCAGAAAATTTAATAACGGAAAAATTAACTCTTAAAATATAAAAAAGGAATAATAACTAAAAAATATCTTCCGAACAAAATAATAATTGATCTTATATCTATATGTGCACACTTAATGTACTAACAATTATATAAAGAATTCTTGATTGGCTATATTTTTAACAGAAATGATATCTCAATATCAAATGAATTACAAAAGACAACAATGATTTAAAAAATACGTCTACTCACGTTAATAGTCGAACAAGGAACTGCTGACGAACTCTACATCGTTTTTTTACGAAAACCTCTCTTCAAAAACGTACAACGCAAACGCACAATTCACCGACAAAATCTAGTAGAATAAGCATTAAATCAAACTAGCAAACAATGGACATTTAAATTAATGGAATTAATTTAAAAAAACTTAACACTTAACTAAATAAATCATACAATAACTTTCTTTAACTAAAATTATAAAAAAATAACATTATTGTGAAAATTCTCGGAACATTGATTAATGGCTGAACGGAGTAAATAAACCAAAATATGCAACTCAAAATACACTCAGCAAACATGGGTTGCTTATTCCTATGGATAAGTACGCTTATATTCACAAAATATTTATGGTATCCCTTAATTACTTTGTTACCAGAACCGCAGTGTTATCCGTGGGGGCGATACGGGCAGACGCATGTAACACTAAGGAATCCAAAAAATTAATCGGGGCGCAAAGATTGTTAACGGTTAGGGTTGCGAACGGGTATCATCTATTTCGGCAGACGCGGCGTGCGTTATTTCGGACGTATTAGGTTTGTTCGTTTTGGCACTCCGCGTCGTAACGCGAAAATCTAGCCGCATGACGCCGGTGGAATGTTTTCAACGCAAGCTGTGGCCGTAAAACGCTGGATTGTCTCCAGCTTTAGATTTTCCGATTGTTGTTCGTTTTGCCATCAAATGAAACAGAAATGCTTACGGCAGCGTTTGCCAAAACGAACAAACCTATTACCAGCAAATTTGCGTTTGAGGGAACTTAAATTTCGGAGAGACGCGAATAAAATAGTGTTCGAGGGTTTAATTGCGGTAACTGAATTAGATTAAATTCGGGCGATCTAGAAAGGCGAGTAGGCTTTTTATCTTTGATTTTTTTTTGCGAAAAAAAATGTATTTCTTAGTTTTTTGTGAAGAAACTTGTTTATGAGGGCTGCAAAGAATTTGGGAAAATATTAACTTGGAAAGAATATTTTTAGGGTAGCCATTATTGGAAAAAAAAATTAAATATATTTTAAATTACCATTAAGAAATCTTACGTCACTAATCTGAGTAACTCGATTTCTCATAGCGATAACAGTATTATATTGCCGATTCATAGGATGGTTTGAATAAAAATTAGTGAATCTACCAGAAGATGTAGGTTGTTGATACCAATCTAATATAATAATGTATTTTTTGATCTTACAACTTTGGTATCAAGAAAAGTCACGTAACGATCATTTTCCAATTCAGCAGTGAATTGTAAATCATTTTATTATAAGAATTAGATATATTTAAAGTAATATCTACCATATCATTAGGTATGGAACAAATAATGTTATCAACATATTTAAAAATAAATTGAATTTTAAATGGTAATTTAGGTAGAACATTATCTAATAAACAATCCATAACAATCATTACTAAAATTGGACTAATTGGGGAACCCATCGGCGTATCAAAAATTTGTAGATAATATTTATTCAAAAAAGAAAAATAACAATTATTACAAACAAAATGTAATATTAACATTAAATTATCTTTAGAAATTGTGGTGTGTGGTTCAACTAAACACCATCTTTCTATCAGAATATCAATTACTAATTCTATAGGAATATTTGTAAATTAATGAAACAACATCAAGAAATTCAACATAAAATTTTATGGTATAATCATCCCTTTAATAGTACTTTAATAGTTATTTAGGGACATTTGAATTGGATAGCCTGGTGTAGTACCTTAAGGTAGAGCACATAATTTAGGATAAATTGTAATTACTACAGACCGGATTATATGCAAAGTGCATATATTTTATTTTTTGCATATCTTTAATTATAGTCTATATGTAGACGTATTATACTAATTGAAGTTAATTAGCCCTAATTAGTGATGGCATATATTGCATATTTAGGCATTTCTATGCATATTTTTACAAAAGTTGCATATATTGCGTATTTAAGCGTTTTCTTATCCTTTCGATTAGTAAAAATTCCTAGTAATTCCTAATGTAGATCGATAACCGACAATTCTCAGAACGATAAATCTTTCGCATTGATTTCTCTAGTCCTTTCTTCCAAGAACTGCACGTGTTTAATTTCGCCTAGCAGAAGGGATGTGATAAATACGTTTTATTATTATTAATTCCAAAAAATATTCATTCATTGAATATCTTTGAGCGAAACAGCATGTAATTGTGTTACGTTTTAAATACTGTGCATACATACAATGAGTATAGCGGACAAAATTCTTTATGGATTAACCATATCCTGAACTGTAAAGGATGGCGACAAAATATTGTCGAGCTGCAGTAAACTGTAAGTTAATTTTACTGAAGCATTACAATTGTTTTTAATTCTTTAACTTTGATATAAAATGACAATTGTTGTTGCAGGGTCTTGAGAGAAAATACTGATTGATCAACACGTTAAACTCCATCACATATTGAAAATGTGAAAAACTAAAGCGATCCGCATGTGCAGCAATCTATACGTCCATGTAGCATCAACTTCACGAAACTCAGAACAAGAAGCATATAATACGAATCTGTGTAACGCATTAATTTCGTCTAACATACTATTAGCAAGATTAAACAATGTTAATTTGCAAAAATATTGCAAACATAATATACCTGGCGAAAAAATTTATGTCATCTTGTTACCACAAACAATAGAGAAATTCAACAATTGGTAGGATAATTTTTTATATATATGTAGATGAAACGATAGTTGTGGCCGTTATATTCCCTTTGTTATAGGAATTCTTCATGAAGTATTGTGGAAATCGTATTTAGTTATCGTAAAGAATTCAAAGAGCAAATAATATGACAATTGCCCAATTCGTTCAAGAAGGTTTATCAATTTCTTTTTACCTGGAAGTATACCTTGTGAAAAAAAATTACTAATGTTGTCCGACGCTGCACCATACATGATAAAAGCCGCGCAAAATTTATTTTTTTTTTATAGTAACATTATTCATACCACTTGTTTAGCTTGATTAATGATTTAATTAGAAATATCAAAAAGTGTTTTAAAAGCACCTTTACGAATCCAATTTTATAAGGAGCGACTTCCGGTGTTAAGTTCCCTCTGAACCGATTATTACGAGATGGGGTACATGGTTAGAGGCTGCAATTTTTCTCGCGATAATTTTGAGGAATAAAAATGTTATTCTTGAAATCACTCGACTGCATTGCTCTAGAAAACGTAAAAAGATAGTAACATCAACAGAATTGCTACAAAAACTTTTGTATATTAAGTCAAATATAGCTTTTTCCAGTTCCATTCGTAAACTAGAAATGCAGAGATGTTGCTTCGGAATCAGTCGAAATAGTACACAAATTTGATATGCTATGTAAGAAGGTTAAGGTATAATAGTAATTCATATATACGATAAATTTAAAAAAGTGATAAATAAAAATGCGGGTATTGAAATTGAAAAAGTTAAGAAAATTTTGGAAGGTGAAACAATAAACGATTTCGACTTAATTTTAGTTTAGAATGTATTGCAAAGTTAAAAAAATGCACCAATTACATCTGTGGATGTTGAAGAAGCTTTCTATTTCGAAACATATGTATTCTGATAGAAGACAAAACTCTCTTTTGCACAATTTGAAAAACATTTAATTATAAATTGTTTAGAAATATGTTGTGAAAAAATTTTGGCAATAAAGTTATGTTTAAATTTCTGCTCTTATTTATTTTATGTGAAAAATTTTGCATATTGTCGTAATTTTATTGCCATATATGCCCCAGGTTTATGCATATTTTCTCAAAAATCGATGCATATACAGGGTGTATCAGATATATAGGTAAATATAATAATATGTAGCACCTGTAATCATATACAATCAAAAGTCTTAATGCACAGGGGTCTATCTGTAAGCATTAAAGAGAAAAAAATAATTTATAAATGCCGTGAGCTAGCCGCACCTGTGCCCAACCTAAATATTGTCCCGAGTATACACCCACCACTATCATTCAGCCATTACCGCTGTTAGTTTTGTGTGGATCGCCGCTTGGAGTGCAAGCCACTTCGAACATTTTATTGAAATTCTTCCCGTCTCGAAAAAACTATCTTTTCAGGACGATCATGATTTCATATAAAGAAAATCGAAGCTTGATGCATCGGCAAAAGCGCGGGAATGTATAGATTCATTTTCGCGCGATATCATAGTAAAAGGCGTGTTTGCAAATTCTGTATCTACATTTACTTCTATGTAATTCGATTCAATTCATTTTGCATTATGATTAAATAAATCCAAAAGAAAATAACTCAGATTCATGTGATACCGTTTATTAACAACTAACTCTCGATTCGACAAAGCAAAAGAAAAATATTTACGTTTTTTGTAACTACTGAAGTTGCATATCCGGTGAAACTCGAACGTCTTATCAGGATAGTAAAAATAATACTTTGTAGACTTACGTAGAATGCTCTTAACAAAAAAGGAATTTTTATTTTATAAAAAGAGAGGTTAAAATGCCTCAGTTTGGCTATTTTACAAGGCCTTTATTTATTGAGAATGACGTTAAATGAACTTACGGCATACCATTAAGAATAATACTAAATGAGTGCAATGTATTTATACATAATACCACGTTTAGCGGGTGCTTAACATGACGCTTCCTTGCATCAGGCCCGGACTAAAGAATTTTTGGCTCTAAGTTTTACTTTTTTTTATTCTTTAATGATGAAATCCGGTTTCGGTGGGTTTGTGCTTTATATGTCGTGTAGTTAACGACCAAGCAAAATTTACTTTTTTATTTGATACACCCTGTATATGCGCATATATTCCAGTTTTTCTTTGCATATAACCCGGTCTCTAGTAATTACATATTTAGCTTTTCATAAATAAAGCGTGTATTCTATCTATGTATTTACCGGCGCATCCACCAGATCTACAACACGAGCATTTCTTCCTTTGAATAACGCCGGATGGGTTCTCCGTCGTGGGGATTTTGCACTCGCCCGTAAGCATTTCGTATGCACCTAGAACTGCGAGGGGAACTTGCGTGGGTGTCTCGATGGATGTTCGGCGATCGCCGATTGTTCTTCCGTCCGCGTCGGCGGGACGAGGACATCGCGACGCTCCTCTTCTCGCTCCCGCGACGCTGGCTAGCGAAGGAGAGCGTCCTTTCAGCTAGAGAGAGACGGCTCACCGGGCGCCCAATCAATGATGCTGGAATCGGTGCGCGGACGCGGCGCACCTGACACTAAACAGGGTGAGCTCCGCGATCCTCTATTCATCTCATACACACCATACACGCATCGACGCGAACTTCTTCGTACGGGTGTTGTGTGTGCGTCCGAGAGTCGACCGGATATATAGGCGGGAGGTTGCGAACACAACGCACAAAGCGAATTTATATTAAAATAAAAAACAATTCAACTGTAATACCTAATAAATCAGCCGAATTTTAGTTTTAACATATTGTGTTTTCTTTTTATATTTGAACTTGTCGCGGGACTGTGTATTTTCCACGTCTTATACCCGAGGAGATGTAGAATAAAGGTAGGTGTACACATATTTCGAATTTAGTTTCCTCACTTATACGTAGCGAAACAAAATAAATAAATCTGTGTCTGCTCGTCGTTTTGAAGCGTCGAGTAACATGTATGCAACAGTTCGTGACGCGTACGGGACGCGGACAACAAGTGGGCTAATAATCGTGTGTTTTCAGCGCGTTGTGTTGTCGCCAGCGACCGTGCGAGTGTGTTTTGTTTCGCGGCACTCCTTTGTTTTTCCCGCCGATTGTGTTTTTTTATCCGCTTTTGTTTTTTAATACGGCGAGAAGTGATAGTCCTTTTATATATTCCACTTTTCCGTGATACTGTTTATTACGTGTTGTCGCTTCGAAAAGTTTGAGTAAAACTCGCTTTTTTTTTTCTTCTTATTTTGTCGATTAATTTTATTTAACGGAATAAAAATAGAATGAGTTGACTTTTATTCTATTGCAATAACAATACTTTTTTTTTTTATAAATGTTGATATCTTAAACAAAATGAAATGAAATCTATAAAAATAAAATCAATGTAACTAAAAGATGCTATTATAACAATAAAATTCAAAACTCAAACAATAAATCAAAAACATCTTGGAATATCATCAAAACAATCACGAATCCTGGTAATTCCAGTATTCACAATTATCTATTAAGGACCGACAAAATAACCTAATTACTTGTCCAGTAGAGATTGCTGAACTTTTTCGTGACTACTTTACTGTTCAACCGCAATCATCTCTCCGTTCTATAGCCACTATAAATCACAAAGGGCTTTCTTTCTTTTTTATGCCAACCGATGAGTTGCAGGTGAGTAGAATACTACAAGATGTGGCTACGAAACATTCGGCAGGAATGGATGAAATACCTTGTTTCCTTATTAAATATGTTTCTGTGTATATCGTCGGACCTTTAACTTACGTCATTAATCGCTGTTTGACTGAAGGGATATTCCCTAGAAGTTTAAAGATAGGCAAAATTATCCCAATTTTTAAAAAAGGCGATTCAACTGATGTTATAAGTATATAGACCAATATCATACCCTCTGTCTTTGCAAAAATCTTTGAGAAAAATATTAATATTAGATTAATTAATTACTTAATAAAATACAATTTAATATTTCCTACCCAGTTCGGATTTATTTCGTGGAAATCCACATGGGAAGCTATTGTTAATTGTCTTGATAGAGTTTATAACGATCTTGATAAAAAGAAATCTGTCGTCGGGATATTTTTTGATTTGTCAAAGGCATTTGATGTCGTTGATCAGGGCGTATTGTTAGATAAATTGCGGGCATTCGGTATAGATGGTGTGGCTGGTGATCTTTTCATTTCATATCTTAGTGGTAGAACATCTAGAGTGGCCATAACAGCAGATGCGAATAATTTAAGACAAACGTTTTACTCCCAACCAATGGAAGTAAAGTTTGGCGTTCCTCAGGGATCTGTCTTGGACCCAACACTCTTTTTAATTTATGTCAACGATTTGCAACAGTGTTTAACATCATGCACTTTGTCTCAATATGCCGATGACACTAGTTGCATTGTTTCGGGCGATGGGGGGGCGATCTTTGCGTTACAGCAACGGTCCTCATGCACCAGATGGCCAATTGGTGTGATGGGAACGGCCTTAGATTCAATGCGAATAAAACAAATATAATCAAGTTCAGTACATCAAATTGTGATCATGCCGATTTTATTGTGGATTGCGATGGTTTAGAGATTCCATCAGGATCCAGCATTAGGTTTTTAGGCTTGACCGTAGATCAAAATTTAAAATTCAGCGAGCACTGTGATATGTTGAGACACAAATTGGCCGCAGCCCTATACGGTTTGAGAAATTTACGCAGTGCGGTGAGTGTACACTCATTACGGTTATTTTACTTCGCATATGTTGAATCTCGTCTCAAGTACGGCTTAATTTTTTTGGGATTATCAGTAGACGCAACACAATTATTTTTATTGCAAAAAAAAGTAATTAGATGCATGCTATGTGTTCCCCCTTCGTCATCATGTCGACCTCTTCTTAAGGAAGTGCAGATACTGCCTCTCCCCTGCCTTTACATTTTTGAAATAATATTTTTTTATAAATACAATGAACAAACCTTTGTCAAAAATTGTGATATTTATAGAAACATGCAGACACGGCAACCGTTATCTATACGACACACAGAACACAATTATATGAAATGAGTCCCAGATATTCGGCAGTTATATTATACAATAAGTTACCTGATTCGATTAAATCATTGCAACCCTGGTCGCTATTTAAAACAAAATTAAAAAAATATCTCCTTGAAAACTGCTTTTATAGTATTAATGAATTTCTGTGTAGTTAAGTATTTATGTGCAGATGTGTGATAATTATATATATGTATGTTTTTCTTTTTTACTATTTTATTATTTTTTGTAGCATTATTGACAGTGTTCGTGTTCAGATTGAACTATGACAATAAATTATTATTATTATTATTATTATTAAAATGTATACAGTGTGAGTCTGTAACCTGGAATAAATTCAATAAAGCGAAAACAGTATTTTTTCCGGAAATATGCTCGGACACATCGATTAGTATTTTAAATTGCCCACTTTTTCATCCGAGAAAATTTATACAGCGTGTCCAAATTTGAGATATGACGTCATCGACAATTTTTTTAAATAGCAGCCCTAATTTTTTTATAACTATTCTTAAAAGATATATCAAATTACACATGCGTACCAAATTTCAAGTTTTTATTCCTTGTCATTAAAAAGATATTTAACAATAACTAATTCGAAAAATGAAGAAATCTGATTCACCTCAATCACATCTCTTCTACAATAAATATTCAAAATGTTGTCCATGTACTTCCTGACAATACCCTAAACGGAACCGAAACTCATTTTAAACATTTCTAATTACTTCAGCGGAAATTAGCTTACACTCCTGTCTTATTCGTTCTTTCAATACCTTAATATTTTCCGGTTTGGTTTTAAAAACTTTGTCTTTCAAGTACCCCCATAAGAAATAGTCCATTGGTGTTAAATCCGGAGACCTGGATGGCCATTCAAAAGGTCCTCTTCTACCAATCCATCTGCCTGGAAACATATCACCTAGATACTCACGGACAGGTCTTGCAAAATGAGCAGGCGCGCCGTCTTGTTGGAACCAGATGTTTCTATTCTGGACATCAGCTTCAAGCGGATCAGGGAATAGAGTAGCCAAATTCGAAACTAGTTCTTCTTGCAAGAATTCTAAATATCTCGCTTCATTGAGATTTTCTTGGAAGAAAATTACTCGATCACCAACAATGCCTGCCCAAACATTGACTTTTTCTGGATGTTGAGTATGGCCTTCCCTCATCCATCGTGGGTTGTTGTCTGCCCAATAACGGCAGTTTTGACGATTTACCTCACCGTTTAACATAAACGTTGATTCGTCAGAAAATAGAACGTTTTCTATGTTTACAATATTTCTGTCTACTAGATCCGTCATTTGTTCGCAAAACTGATGTCTTCGATCCGGATCATCATCGGTGAGTTCCTGGAGGATTGACAATTTATAGGGATAAAATTTGTGCGCGTTAAGAGTTTTTACCACCGAAGACAGGCTAATTTCGAGTTCTCTACCTATCAGCCTACTGGAGATATAAGTATTTCCTTGAACAGAAAGAAGTACATTAAGTTTTACTTCTTTATTGAGCGCACTCTGACGATGATTATTTGTTTTCCTTAAATGGCCGTTTTCCCGAAACTGTTTTTCAATCTTGCTTACGGTACTTTGAGATATGTGTGGTAAATCAGGATACTTCTCTCTGAATAAATGACTAACTTTATTTTGTGTTCTTGTCCTATCTCCGTAGCCAATCATCACTAAAATTTCAATTCTGTTGGTTTCAGTTAAATACGGCATTATGGTCGATTTTTCAACAAACGGTGTTTCTCACAAAACGACAAACTAATAAGTGTCTTCGCTCAATACGAGTCGAATACTAACTTCACTTCTTACTTATTTTTATTACCTTGTTTTTTGACATTGTGATAAGACGTCAACCTGGTTTGACAAAAAAAAAAACCTTTTGACGTGCCATTTTTAATCTTCATAAAAATAAATTTGAATCAGATTTCTTCATTTTTCGAATTAGTTATTGTTAAATATCTTTTTAATGACAAGGAATAAAAACTTGAAATTTGGTACGCATGTGTAATTTGATATACCCTTTAAGAATAGTTATAAAAAAATTAGGGCTGCCGTTTAAAAAAAATGTCGATGACGTTATATCTCAAATTTGGGACACGCTGTATAAAATTTTCTCAGATGAAAAAGTGAACAATTTAAAATACTAATCGATGTGTCCGAGCATATTTCCGGAAAAAATACTGTCTTCGTTTTACTGAATTTATTCCAGAGTACAGATTCACACTGTATATGCCTTGATATTTTCTTGGTGTTATCTTTGTCTACGCCAATAATAATTAGAGCCGAAACATCTGCATTTGTTTCTAGTTACTAGTTACTATGTTAAATCTTCCTCATTTACATATGTATAAAGTTATAAAAATAATTGACGTGAAATATAAGACTAATAGGTTTTCAATTGTTGATAAAATCAGTATTTTCTTTTTGTGTTAATATGAAATTTTAATTATATGTATATTTTATCTGAAGATTGCTTTATAAACCATGCGCCAATTTTAGTTTTTTGGTTAAATATGAAAAAACCATATAAATTTTTTGGTAAAGTTTTTTGTTAGACAACAATAGGATGGGTACAAATTTGCCCTAGAAATTTATATAATATACAGCGATGTTCTTTATACAGGGTGTTTCGCGAGGAAATGGCAAAATTTTTAGGATATATCTAGGAGCTCAAATTAAATAAAATAAGGTCATACGTTCTAGTCCGATTTTCATTTTTTGCAGATATTTTCGTTAAGTGTAATTTAAAATTTTTTTTCGTTAACACCGATATTTTCACGCCCAGCCAACATGGTTTCTCACCAAATAGGAGCACTAACACTGCCCTAAATAATATATTAAAAACAATCTACTCTACATTAGATGAATCTCATATATGTATGAATTTATCAGTTGATCTAACAAAAGCCTTCAACTGTGTTAATCATTCATCATCTTATTACACAGATTAGACAGATATTGTGTAAGAGGACTTGCAAAATCTTGGTTTACGAGTTATTTAACCAACCATTCATAAAAGGTTATTTGTAACAACTTCAAGTCTAAACCTATGGCGCTGAACATAGGGATTCCCCGAGGTTCAGTTCTAGGTCCAACGTTATTTTTAGTTTACCTCAACGATCTTCCTAATTACTTATACACAAAGAATATTATTTTGTATGCGGATGATATAAACATTACTGCTGCTTCTAACAACATCGTTACTACATTACAAATTATAAAGTATTTTTTCCTCTCAGTCAATTACTGGACTGATTTAAATAAAATTGTTATCAGCAAAGAGAAAACAAATGTAATGTTATTCAAAAACAACATTAATCAAAATTCAGTCTCAATGCAATTAGCCAACTCTACTATACCTTTGAGTGAGATAACTAAAATACTTGGCTTGATGTTTGACTCTAATTTAAACTGGAATAACCAGGCCGATCTAGTTTGTAAGCAGTTATCTCGAATTAACTATTCCCTCTATCATTTAAAACAAAGTTGTAGCGTAAGTGTTTTGGAAACAGCGTACTACTTCGATTTCTTTTCTAGACTTAAATTCTTTACTGGGGAACAGCCACCTCAGCGCAAAGAGTCTTTATTTTACAAAAACATGCTTTGCGCATAATTTATGGTTTAAAGCCTCACGAAACGTGTAGAGCAGTGTTTAGGAAACACAAAATATTAATGTTTTATGATATTTTTATACTGGAACCAATAAGTTTTGTATACAAAAATATAGATCACTTTGCTAATCCATGGATCCATGTGAATCATAGTTATAACACCAGACTGGGCAATTACTTACTTCCACCAGCCCGCAGGACTACAACTTTCCAAAAAAAATTACAATATATTGGTTGTAAGCTCTAGAATACATTACAATTTAAAAGCAATTAAACAATTCGAAAATACTGCATAATGTATTATTACTTTTAAGTCCTACAATAAGCTCTTTTGTATACTGTTTTGACGTTTTTCTTGTTTTGTTTCTTGAAAATAAAGGGATATTATTATTATTAGTTATTATAATATTGAGGATAGGGATATTAATATTCCCCATCATATTGGAAGAAAATTCGTGGTCGAATATTTACAAGTATTTCGTGCAATATTTCCTCTAAAATATCTTCCAATGCGCGTTTAATACAAGAGGACCGAACAATTGGTCATTTAGAATGCTGTGTCATACGTTAACACTAAATCTTTGCGACGTTGAAAATTTCTTTCTAACGTGGCATGGGGATTTTAGTCCATCCATCGATGATTATTGTGGCAATTATTAATTCCATCTTGCGGAAATTGAGCAACCGTAACTAAAATGGTTTTAAGCAATCCTCTGTTTTGACGAATCAAAATAGTGACAAAATTGTAGCCTTCAGGAATAATCGCCTTCTTGTATGTGGAATTTGAAATTGGATTGCCATCCGCCGTGTACTTATCTCTAGATTATGTTTTTTCTTTCTTGAGATAGCGGCTTTTTTGCACAATTTAATGAATTTTTTTTAACGTTTCGACAATTTTTTTGTTGTCTTCTTCAAAAAATCATTAATGCATTTATCTCATTAACTCATTTGTTAAAAAAAAAAAATTAATGACAGTACAAAAACAAAAAAAATAATGGCAAATTTATTTCTCTTGATGTACTCTCTATGTACACCAATATTCCAGTTGATTATGCTTTAAATATTATAAGAAAAAATTGGAAAAAAACTTCAACCACATACCGAACTACCATTAGATGAATTTTTAAACGCACTTGAGCTCACTTTGTCAACAACCTATTTCTCATTTCAAAATAAATTTTACAAACAAATATATGGCTGCGCAATGGGCTCGCCCATATCTAGCACAATAGCCCAATTAGTTCTTGAAGATCTCGAAAGACATGTAATTACCAATTTAGGTTTTAAATCAACTTTTTATAAAAGATATGTAGACGATTGTTTGGCTTGTATTCCAGAAGAGAAGATCTCATAATTTCATCAGTTCTTCAATGAATTTCATCCGAAATTACAATTTACGCTCGAAATAGAAAAAAAATACAGTTTAAACTACTTAGATCTTGATTCGAGAAAATAATAAAATTTTGACAAAATTATATCATAAACGAACATTTTCTGGTCGTTATTTAAATTTTCATTTTGCTCAACCTTTCGTTTACAAAAAAAGTGTTATGTCTGCCTTAATCTATAGAACCATTGTATTAACCAATCCAAAATAAAATACATCAACACTATAACACCAAACAAGTCATTAAAATAACAAACACAAATCCAAATACCTTTAAATATGTTAAGTAAATATGCGTTTTTCTACTTTTGGAACACGCTGTACAGTCAAAAATATTTTTTAGATTATGCAGCATTGAATTCCGTAAAACTTTTGTATAAAACATTTTTTTCCTAAAATCAAAGGAAAGACCTAGTCTTGGATGGGACATTCACTAACTACACAACCCATACAAATAATACTTACCAGAATAATAACGAGACAGTAACGATTTTTTGCCTCCTGAGACCAAAGGTGCCAACGCTGTTTACTCATTCTTTGTTTGTATATTCCTTGACTTACTATATCGTAAACCTCTACATAAATTTCAAAACAAAAATTCGAAAGAATCTGTATATATATATATATATTTATACAAATAATATATGTACGTGCCGTTTTTTCCTTTCTAAAACCCAATCCCAGTTCCAGGCGATTTCTTCAGTTTACTGGTGATTTTCTTTCCTTTTCTACCAACATACACACCGGAATTATGTGCTTACCTACTCGTAGGAACGACCTTTAAATCTCTCCTTTCACACAATAACCTTTTCTTCTTGATCGTCACCAATGTCACTGTTCTCCGCTGTCAAGCGGGAAAGAAAAACCCCTCTCCAACATATGAGATGACATGCCTCGAATGTTTGGCGTTCCGAAATGACCTTGCTCAACTAGATTCCCCGGGGGGTTCGTTGTTTGAACGCCCACACGACGGCGCCCCCGTTCGGCAATCTCTTTTCGATAAAAGTTCCCAATATAAACAGTCGTTGTTTTGACTAGCGGAGGCGGTCGTGGTATTAGTTCCCTTATCGGTGCTAGAAAAACCGCAATAAAGGATAATATCTCGGTCGAATTTTCCGGCACGATTGACTTCCTTGCCCTTTCTGTTCTCTTCCACTTTTTTTTTTAGGCGCCAAAATGCGAGCTGAAACTAGCTAAAAAAATCATCATTCTTTTGATACTCATTGATGGGATTTGGCAGCACACTAAAAGCTTGTAGTAGTGTCAAAGGGATAGGGAAAGGGCACTCAATTATAATTTCATGTAATAATATTGTACAGTGCCTCTAGAGGTCGTATGGCAAACTAGTGGATGCGCACATGTCTAAAAGCAAACAAGCGGATGAAGACTTGCTCGATCGATAATCTAACATTTCACGCCATTTCAATGGCAGGAAATTTGGGAACCGTTTGGTATAATTTGTTCGCTAGAAATATTGCGAAACATTGTAGTATATTTCCAAAAACTCTCAAACGCATTTCTAATAATAACTTTCATATCGTCTAATATTGGAGGCTGATCGTAAACAAACTCCTTCACATCCCAAAAGAAAAAAAATCAAGTTAGTACTCATTTCCTTAAAACGTGTAACATTACCGATAAATTTCCTAGTCCACCTTTCATTTAAAGTGCTATCTCAGCTATCCTGCCAATCATTACAGAGTTTATCTCTAAACGCCTTTATTCATTTAATCTGCTAGCTGAAATTAACTGATGCCTAATTATCGCGCTATCCGCCCTAGACACCGCCTCGTTTGCTAATTGGTCCATCCTGTCATTACCCATCGTACCCACGTG
>RXPK01002909.1:0-67269 GCA_004143645.1 Protaetia brevitarsis | reverse complement strand
CATGTTTCTTAGAATAATTTGAGTGATTTAGCTTTGGTATTCGCCAATGTGACATTCATTTAAATTAGATTGACATTTTGCTGTCACAATCCTGCCACCGAAGGGTAAGCAATTTCCCCAAAAAAATTGGTAAATGGCGTCAGCGGTGAACACGTGCAACTCATGATTCGACAGGCCGTATAAAACAGTCATCAAGCAGATCGTGGTTCAAAAAATAAGCAACCGATCAGTTTTTATTAGACACTGAACAAACCGAACAGCTATTTAAATTATTGAATAAATATTTATTTTCGGCTGTATTTTCGCATAGTTTACTTGTGTATTTCATGTTTCATAAAGTTGATAGACAATTAATTATTAAGAGATACCGTATTATCCATTGCATTAGCTATAGTACGCAGGCGCTTTTATGATGGTATTGAAAATAAAGCTTTCTAACGTTTCTTTCTTCAGGATATGTAACATTTTCGCAATTTAGAAACTTTGTAAAGCGTTTATTGTGTGTTTTACTATTTACGTACAACATATATACAAAACATTTTGATGTGGAACATCCAATTGTATTTAAGTAGGGATAAACCGTTGCCTTAAAAAAATTGATCTCATGTCATTCGTACATACGCTCAACGTGTTTTTTTTCGTTTTTTTATATATTGTAAAAACACGCACATGCATTTAATGGTTTAGTTAATATTGTGTTTGCGCCGGAAAACATGGCGTTTCATTTTGTAAGTACGGAATTTTTGTTTTATGCATATTTATTTTGTTTTTATTTACACATTACACAATTGTTATTTCAGTAATAAAATTTATTAAAATATGAATATATTCTGTATTCTATTTTAATAACTTTTCGGTATATTTTTGCATAAACATAACTTTTACGATGTAGGTTACCTAGTTAAGATGCGGCACTGATTAAAACAATTGTTTCTCCGATTGTGAATTTTTATTTCCAACTTGTCGCCAGGTAATTAACAGACGTTAGAAAAAGAAATGCTACTAATTAAAACTGTATATGGGACGAAATGGGGAAATGTACGCATTAGCATATTTTATCCATTTCAGCCTGGTATATATCAACATGATACATATAATTTACATATTCAATAATGGCACTATATGTATATATGTCTGTGTAAAAGATCGTTTATTCGAGATACATTCTGATGATGGGTGTAAAACATGAAATTGAATAGTTTTAAATAAGCTGTGACTAGTGAGAGTACCAGCTAATAAAGTGCAATAATAAAAGCCTTACATTATCAGGTAAGATTGTTATAAATTTATATTGGCTGTGTAAGTAATAGTATTATAAGCGAGACCATTAGAGGAATTAACGTTTTGCAGTTACAAATAATGTTTTGCTATATTTATAAGACTTTGACAATATGGTACCTATGTATAACACATTTATAAAATTGGAAGTTTTTGATGAACATTGAAATAATAGACTTTATGTTCAATACTTTAAATTTCAACTATATCACTCGAAAATATACCTAAAATTTAGATGCATGATTTTTAATATTTATTAATGACATGGCAGTGTTGCCCGTCAATCGCACATGCTCTTTTCGCTGACGATACTTACGTGACCCTAATAGCCAAATTTAAATTTCCCGCAATTATCCTTAGTAATTTTAACGTTGATACATAAAATTCCCCACTATTTTGTACACAGAGATTCAAAATGATTGTCAATTCCGCTCCTATAGATAGTAACAGGGTGTAGGTATATGCCGCGTATTTGTAATGAAGGTTTGAACGGTCAGTATTGGAACATAAGAAAGTAAACGGATCTGTCATAAATAAGGAAAACGTAACCTATATTTGAACTCGTATTATATAAACGTCTATGGATTGGTGTTTCTGCTTGTAAAAATGAAATGTAATTAATTTAACTTTACTAAATTATGATTTTACAATTCAGTACTAACTGGTGTTTAACTAAATTTATTTATTACTTTAAATTATAACATACAATTAGTATAATTATTAAGGTGACAAACTGCATCTCTCAGTTCTTCTATGTAATGCATGCGGTTTCTATAGATCCTACTTTTTAGATAGCCGAACATGAAGTATCTAATGGGTCTACATCTAGGCGATCTTGATGGCCATCTTTGTGCTCTAACGAACCTGTCAGCAAAAAACTGTTGAAGATATTGGCAGGTTTGTCGAGCAGTATGTGCTGGAGCATATTCTGCTGAAAATACCTGCTTCAAGCTCATTTTCTTGTAACTCTGCAATAAACAATTCCAAATCTGTTGGTAACGTTGGGCTGTTACAGTTTCCTCGAGAAAATTGGCCCTATTATTCGTTGCCTGGACATAGCCAACCAAAACTCCAACTTTTACGGGATGCAATTGCGTTTCTCGAAATTCGTGTGGATTTTTCTGCAGACCAGATACAATAGTTTTGTAAATTGATATAGTCTGTTAGATAAAAACCAGGCTTCATCCGAGAAAATGATTTGTTTAGCAAGTCATCGTCCTTTAAATTGTTATTAAACCAAACAATATTCAATCGCCTATCGTGATCTAATGGTAATAATTCCTGTACCGTAGAAATTTATAGGGATGAAAATGTACTTTTTTTGACAGCTCATTGCGCTGAAGTGATGATAAGCTATAAAATTATAAAATGTAAGTAAACTATTTCACTTAATGTTAATATGATTTTTTACCTGTCTGTTTAAGCTAATTACCACAGATAAAATTCTCTTATTTCTTACAGTATTAAAAAATACTATTGTTGGTGATATTAGATGTAAATATAAACGATTTGAACTAAATTATAAGATGAATAATCGAAAGTACTACAAAACGCACGCACTGTCGCTAAATGTCAAGAAAATTCATTTAATGTATGAAATTTGTATGTAGCTAACTTCGCTCATTAAATTGGTAATAAGTATAGATAAATTTTTCCGGAAAACAGTTTTTTTCTTACGACAATCATTTTGAATCACATGGTATTACATTAATAGTGATTTTAATGCCTTTACGTTGAATTCACTAAAAATTGTGGCAGGAAATTTAAATTTGGCTATTAGGGGACATGGCTCTAATCATAAGGATTTGGAAAATTTAGTACCTAAATACTGACTTCTCAAAAGTATGCGAGTGGTTTGGTGCAAATAAGATTCATCTTTAAGATTAATAAAACTAAATTATAAGTTTATAAACATTAAATTGATATTAACATGTTTATTAATAATAGTCTTCTTTTACCCTCTTCCGAAATTAAATTTTTGAGGATTGTTGTGGCTTGGGGTGGGCCGGGCACGTGAAGCAGATGTCTAGGAGTTCAGTGTTTTTGCTGAAGATGATAGCTTTGTTATTGAAAAGCACTGACACGGCTTTATTTGACACTCTGTACGAAGTCTATAGAGGTATAGATTCTGGAAAATACACAGTTGGTGTGTTTTTAGATCTAGTTAAGGTCTTTGATTGTGTAAATGATACAATTTTATTATTTAAATTAAACCAAATCGGTATTAGAGGTGGTTTCGGACGTATTTAACCGATCGTACTCAACGAGTGAAATTACGCCATACTATTTCGAAATCTATCGGTGTCAATACTGGCGTACCGCAGGGATCGGTCCTTGGACCTACTCTCTTTTTGAATTATTTTAGCGACCTGCATGTTCTCTGCATTAAACACTGAAATCGCAGTACAGAATCTCCGTACATATTTCAATCTCGACGTAGAACACGCTTATAACTAGTATGATAATATATTTTGTTTCCTTGGCACTAATTTTAGCAATAAAAAAAATAAAAACAATAACTTTTAGTTAGCACGCCAAACTTTTCGTCCACGCGCGCCTCATTCATTTGCCATTTTATTTCAATAGAAACGCGATACGTTTATTTGTTTGGATCACGCGACGATCCGCAGTATACGAGCAGTTTGTAACAGTCTAATTTTGACAGGTATTTGCCGGGAAGATGCTTAACTCGCTGTATAATACGGTAATTTTGTTTGAAATTGCTAGCGTACACCATGTTTTGCGTATACAGCGGGATTTGCTTCCCGATAATATCTCGAAAAACAGCGTCAAAATCTTTATTATTTCCGGTTTACTGCTGGTAAACATCAGTAGCCTAAGGGCTGCTATAAACACATGTTTCCCACGTTGTTAAAGCGCGCTTTGGTGTGGTAGAGCAGTAGAGCTTAACAAAGGAAAGGCGGTGTTTTTTAAATGATGTGTGGATTTTCTGTGTGGATGCGTATTTTTGTATGTACTAGGTAACTAGAATTATCTACGAGAATAACCACAAAATCAATTTACTCCTACCATATTATTCCATTGTTATCTATGTGGGTCTTTTGTGATTCTTAGCTGGAATATATCAAGTTATTTCAGTTCAAAGGTTCGAAAACCTTCTTTGATTATATTTTATCTTGTTATTCGGTACCTTCGAGTGCTTTTACTTTTCTGCGATGAACCGACAAATCTGTTACGTTGTAAAGGGAAAAGAGCGAACGGATTCTTTGCACAAAATCTCCAAGACAAACGTCCTCACACTGCCAGGTCTCGGAAAAGCCTGGCTTAGGATTCGTTGCTCCTTATATAAGATGTTTACAGTTCAGTTCGTAAAAGCTGACGGTTTTGTTATCCGTTTTAAATGAAGTGCTCTCAAAGGGAGTAACGTTGTCTTTTGCTTTTCGGATTTATTTATTTTCAATCCGGGAAATCTGATGCACCTTCAAAGAAATACACCAAACTGTAGGAAATTTAAGGCGATTTTAATGAGATGAAACTGAGCGATATCATTCTGGAAACTTTGCTAACGTAATGTAATTAATATGTACAAATAAAGATAGGTAAATTAATAATAATAAAGAACAACAAATTCTATAAAACAATTTTTTTTTGACTTGCAAATTGCAACCATCAAATTTCGATTTCCATGAAACTTTACAGATTGAAGAGTGGGTACCATTGTAGAAACACTGTGCATTTTTTTGCTCCATTTAGGGGTACAGTCCCCTTCAAAGTTTGCGCAATTTTTCAATTTTTAGAAGTAACTGGAAAATTATAACACATTAAAAAACTTTTTTTTAACATATTTTGCAGCAGATTACATGGTCCCAAATATGACGTAACCTATCTTTGCAAGAAATTAATAATGGGAATACTCCCTACCGCTTTTTTTTAAATATTTTTTTTCTTATTTATCGAAAAAAAAGCCTTTTCACGTAGAAAACAATGGCATATAATAAATTTAGAGAATTGATACTTAATATATTTATACAGGGTGATTCTCAATATATGCGACAAACTTTAAGCGCTGATTCCTGGGGTTTTTGATCATAAAAGTTCATAGGAACATATGTCCAAAATCGCTTAGTTCTAAAGTTGTACAAGGTTTAATAGTAAGTTAACATAATTATGTTTTTATTATAAAATTAACCAAAAATATTGTAACACAAAATTAACTTATACTAACTGTTGAAAATGACCGCCCCTAACTGCAATACAAGCTTCTATCTTCCGTCGTATTGACTGGCGAGTCCATTCTAAAATACCAGGGCTATTTCGCATTGTTTGAAAAGATGTGATAATACGATTTTTCAATTCATTGACATTTTCAATGGGAGTCGTATAAACTAATGATTTAAGGTGACCTCAGAGAAAAAGTCCAAAGAATTAAGTCTAGAGACCGAGGAGGCCACGGTTGTGGACTCCCCGTCCTATCCACGATCTGGATACGTATTGTCAAAAACTCGCGAGCAACTAAACTAAAATGCGCTGGAGCACCGTCATGCATAAAATACATTCGTAATCTTAATTGCAACGGAACTTCTTCCAGCAGTGGGGTAGCTCCTCTTCAAGAAAACTGCGTATACCTCGCCATTTAAACGCATCGGTAAAAAATGTGGACCTATCAAGTGATCTCCAACAATCCGGCCCACACATGACAGAGAATTGATGTTTGATGACGGGCATTCACTAGTTCGTGCGGATTTTCTTCGGCCCTATGTGATTATTATGAAATAATAAATCGTGTTTCTTAGAAAAGTAGCCTCGTCGGTGAAGAATATTTGAGCAATAGTCAGGATTTTGTGCAATTTTGTGTTGCATCCATTGACAGAAAGTCACTCTTTGCGGAAAATCTGCTGGCAAAAGTGCCTGCACCCGTTGGTTGTGATATGGACATAACAGTTGATCTTTCAATATTCTCCAAACTGTGGCCTGACTAATGTTTAAAGCAAACGCAATTTTTTTTGTGCTTGTAGTAGGATGTTCCTCAATTTCATTTAGTACCATTTCTTCAACTGTGGAGTTCTCACTGTAGATGGGTGCCGATTATCAGTCGTCCGTTTTTTAAAATTTCCCGTTTCACTAAGACGTTGATGAAGACGGACAAATATTGAATGATGCGGGATGATACGGTTCGGGTATCGTTCTTCATAAAGACGTCTAGCAGCACGCGAATTTCCATTGACAAGACCGTAAACGAAATGCATATAACACATCTCAGCATTCGTGTAATTCATTTTAGAAAACAGAAACTGGCAATAAACTGAATGAATACTCTGACAACTATTGACAAATATTGAAATGACAAATAAACAATTCCCTCTCAACACAATAGTTTTTGAAGAACCAACTTTGATATTATATCGTGTTAGTCATATTCATAATTTATTATTAAACATTCAATAATTTTAAAACCAAACCGTTTTAGACTTATACTCATATGAACTTCTATGATCAAAATTGTGTTTATTTATAAACTGCGTGTCAAAAAAATTGCAACTCCTTAAAAGAACTGAGTCACAAAGCTGAAATTTTGACAGGTTTCAAGTAGTAAATCATAACTACTAGTTTTCAGTAGTAAATCATAACAATTGGCAAAAGAATACCAACACTTAGCAAAAATTTATCAATATAATGTCACATCTTCACGATTATTTATGCACTGTGGTGAGTTGACCCTAGACGTGAAATCACGATCGTAATTCATGCGTTCTTGCAATGCAATTTAAGCCTTAACTCTGCGAAGCATTGCTCTGAATGAAATCATTAATGGCATCTATATTTTTTTTTTATCTCATCACATGCTTCTTTTTGTGATCTTTTGTTTTTGTTATAGGAATGTGGTATATCTGAAACTTATACTTTTGATATTCCTAATTCAACATTTTTAGAAATTTTCACACAAATGCGGAACGATTTTATTAACTAAAATAATATTAGTGTAGATAAAAAATATGTTCCAGAAAAGCGAACAACTTTTCTAGATTCTTACTTGCCAAAAGCAACATCGTAATTTAGTAAAATTAAATAGAAACGAAATTACATTAAATGTTTGATATAGCACTCCTTGTTCAACAAAAAAACTTGCAATCGGTTTAAAATTGTTCCATTAACATTTATTAACATGTCGTTGTTTATACATATACTGTGCGAAATGCGTCACGAATACGATGCATCATGTCTGCTTTTGTTGTTGGTGGTTCTTAGTAAACTAATTTTTTTACATATACCCATAGGAAGGAATCTAATTTTGTTAATTTTGGAGACTGTGATGGCCACCTATTCATAAAATTTCTATCTAAATGAAAAACAGGGCATTTGTTTGAGCGTATGGTGAGAAGTATTTTGCTTTAAATAAACACAGTTCGTTAACCTAAAATGCTGTGATTATTTTTAATTGAAAAAAACTGATTGCCGATCCATTTTTTTTTTCTCAAAGAAAATCCATATCTCCATATGTATCATATATAGACGACGACATGCGGCTAAGATGTTTTAAATGCTAAGTGTTTTTAATGTAATGAGCAATGAATTTCAATATCCACGGCTCCTTTTAAATGATTATCTGATAAATATACCAGACTAAGGCCGGTTTTACATTATACTTAATTTAGTATGAACCTTTGACATAAATTTGCTATTAAATATTTCAAAGAGTATCATACAGAAAAATTTATTGTATAATTTCGTACGAAATATGTGACTAAATATTTAGAATTGTTCTATTTCTCATTAATTTTACAAACGAAATATGCGTCGCAATATGTGAATGTTGGTTAAGTCCAGTGGGATAGGTCGACGTTTGTCGTACTATACAGATCGCTCAATCCAAGTTGACATAGACAACGCAAAACTACACGATGTAGTTTGTAGTTGAGTCAAAGCATAAGGAAGTTCTGTTGTCTATCGTATATCGCTGTATCACCATCCATTTAGAATAATGTCGTGGACATGTCAGCAGGTTGAATTTTGATTGAGTGTTCAAAACTATCTAGATAAAGTTAAAAATTGATTGATTGTATAACAATTTGTTGAACATACTCAGTTTTAAATCTATAAAAAAAATAGATGCATACAAAAATTGCATTTTATTTTAGAATATATTTCATCCCTAACTTGTCTTGCAAAAACTAGCAGATCTATTTGCACTTGGTCGTTGCACCTTACAAAATTTCAACATTTTCCTCTGCAACTCATCTATATCGATGTAGCTTAAGTTTTAGTAGAACACTAGAAATAAGCTATAATCAAACATCTGAGGTGTAAGTACTACTAGACTATTGCGCATTATAATTGAGAAGTAAAATCTATGAGATCCAGATCTATCCACGTCGTCAAGATCACCTAAACAATGAGGAAATTGCCAAAGTTCATCAAATTTCGACAATGGACCGTCAGTCTTTAATCCCGAATTTAATAAATTTAGAATGGATCTTCCTTCAGGTCACATACTTCTGCAATTTTTACATAATATTTTACGGGACTAGCTATCATAGTTACATTTAAAGATGATAGCCATAACAGCAATACTCCTTGGTCAGCCATTTTACGGTAATATTAATCTTTTCATAACTTTTTCATACTAAATTTTTACTTTAAATATCAAACACATATTCAAATATTTTGTACCAATTTTCAGATGAATTCTTTTTTATGTATGACATGCAGGTAAATTTCTTTATAAATTCAAAATAAAATTTTATACAAAATTTCATACTAAATTAAGTATAATGTAAAACGGGCCTAATAATTGTATTTATATATAGCAGATTAGTACTTATGTGTAGTACAGAAATAGTCGCATAGATGGCACATCTCCTGTTTTATTCCAGTAACAGAATATATTTCGCACAAAAGGGGGTGGATCTAATAGGAAATCAACTCCCAATACTAGGGGCAAAGACTTGGCGGTTTTTACAACATCCTAACCATGGGTCCCTCCATATATGATAAACATGGAGTGCATGGATTTTTGGAGATAATTTTGGATTAATTTGGAATAATTAATAATAATAATTAAATTTTTATTTCAATCAAAAATGATCACGACACTTTGTTGTATTTACGCTTTTCGGTAAAACCACAAAAAATCAAGTTTGAAGTGAATAAATGTTATAAGAAAAGGGAAAACCTCTTGATTCAAAATGCTTACGGTTTTCTGTCAATGTGCATAGTTTTCAAGTTCAAAATAAAGAGGACTTGAATCAACTATTATATATGTTTCACAAGCACAAACAAAATATTATTTTCGAAGAAACGCGTAGGTTTAAAATTATATTCCTCTTGAAGGTAACATCAAAACATGTCGGCCGTATAGAAAACGCAAAAACTTTTAGTTTAATGCAATTCCTTTTGAATAAAAAGGATATTTCTCTCAGTGTATGGCTAGATTATACGTTGTTATCCATTACCGAACAATATTATGCATGCTTTTACCGGCTACGCTATCGCCCGTATTTATTTCGTTGTATTTTCGTTTTTTCCTGCTTTCGGAAAAAATCCCCACCTGTGCTTGCGTCTCGCAAAACGAGCGCCCGTGTGCAGCCGTGTACTGGTCAGTTCGACGCTCGGCGCCAGTAGATCACTGTAGCGAGCATAGATAGGTGGCACGGTTCTCGGTTTCAACTTTCGATTGTTTCGAGCGCGAACGTTTATATAGTGCGTAACTATTTTTTTTTTTGTTTTCGAAAACAAATTATCAGCACGATACTATATTATTCTTTTAATTCTACATGCAATAAAAATATATTATTTAATCATTTTACGATCTAAAACAATAGGAGATAATAATGGAAATAATTAAATAAAATATTAGAATACAACAGCTATTCAATTGTCCCTGATTCAAGATTACGACATCCAGTCAACTTAATAGCGTTATAAATTAAATAGAAGACAATATAGATGATTGATAACTTACTTTATAATCTCTTGAAGATAATATAGATGCAGGGACAGATTTGCTTCAAAACTGCGATTGTCACATCATTAACAGTGCCCAAGTAGACTCTTTAATTTGGGATACAAAAAAGAAGTGAATAACAATGTTTCATTATTAGTGAACTTTGAGTGTTCGAAGAGGAAAAGAAAACATCTGATACAAGATGCCCACTAACAATCATTCAAACGGGAACTCAAGCTTAGAGATTGCCCAGAGCAATCAGGTAAGACACTGACTGTTTGTATTCTTTTAGCTATAAGTTACCATATTGAAGATACGCGATAAGTAGGCGTATATTAATACATTTACGTAATTCTGTAAGTTGATACTAAAATTGAAATATTAACACTGGAAGGTTGGATACCTGCTAAGAATAAATGATATTGCTTTCACTTTTCGTGAAATAACTGAGTTTAATTAGCGTCAAGTTTATCAGTAAAAGCGCGCAATTTTGCGGAAATATATGCTCCAATAAGTAATAAAAGAGGTTTTCATGGATGATTTTCTTTTGAAGTATAACACTCTATTTGGTATTCACGAACAATTATTTATATGTCAATTGTTATTATAGAAAGATAAGATAAATTTAATATGCAAGTGTCATTTATTACAACTTGTTTTAAAGTGTGACAAGCAAAAATATCACGTTTCAAATCCTTACAATGCTGTAATTATAAAAATGTGTAGTTTGAATGGTAAATTTTAACCTGAAAATGCCATACAATTATTCTCTACCTCATTATGACGCTCTATACAGACTATACAGATGTGAAGATAAGTAATATTTTTAGACTGTAGTAGGTATGTATGCTGATTAGATTTCTTAACATGATACATTGTTTCTCCGATGTATTTTTATTATAATCTTACCTCTTTATACTTACGAAACATTTTCCCAAAACATTTGGTGCACAGGATAGCGATATAGATACTTAGATTTCCAAATGGTGTGTAGTTTTATACCTGAGACTAACCACAAAGCGGTCAGCTGGTGATTTTTAACATTTCTCATCAGTCAGGCTCAATTTTATTTTGTAGATATATTAGAGAGATTTCTGTTGTTAATATTAAAATTAATCAGAAATTTGTTTCACTTGCTATAGATTATTTAACTTTTTTTCAGTTAAAAAGAACCATGATTAATATGTATAATTAACTCAAAAAATAATGACGTGAGTAAAATAAAACGAATATTCTAATATATGTACTTTAAATGCCGTCCTATCGTAATGTTTTAACCTTTTCAAATAGAGATTTACATTCGCAGAATTTGACCTTTGTGATTTTGGTCAAAGGGGTTAAATGTAAAAATATTTTTAAAATCTACACATATGCAATCGCTGGTAGATTAATGGAGATGTACCTTTTCTTATATCTTATTTGCCTTATGTCATTATTTTACAGTGTGTTTAAGTGTACAGAGTGTTTTTGGCTTTCTAGCGATCTACTGCAGCTATATAGGCTATAGTTTAGCCAGGCATATACGAGGGGAGGTCCAAAAGTTCGTGGAATGAAAGGGTTTTAAATAAAATAAAACAATAAATCTATTTTTCCTTTTCAATATAATCACCCTTAAGCACAATACATTTATTAGATCTATGAATTAATTTTTCTAAACCATCATAAAAATATTTTTTATCTTTCGCCACAAAATGGGCTAAAATTGCCTCCTTTACCTCATTGTCGTCGGAAAATTTTCTTCCCCGTTAGTGTTTTTTTAAATTGGGGAACAAATAAAAATCACTAGGGGCCAGGTCTGGACTGTAGGATGGATGGACTATTGATTGAAAGCCATGCTTGTGCAGAGCAGCCATTGCAGCTCTGCTCTTGTGAACCGGCGCATTGTCTTGCAAGAGGAACACACCCTTGGTCAATTTTCCTCGACATTTTTCCTTGATGCCTCCTTTAATTTCCTAATATCGCTGCGTAATATTCTCCGGTTATGCTCCTTCCTTTTTCTTTGTAATCAATCAATAATATCCCTTCACAATCCCAAAAAACAGTAGCCATCAACTTTCCAGCCGATTCTGACACTTTGAATTTCTTTGGCGGTGGTGTCCCTTTTATGCCATTGCATGGACTCCTGTTTGGACTCAGGTTCAAAGTGATGAACCCATGTTTCATCTCCGGTAACAATCCGCTCCAAAATGTGTGCAGGTTCGTCTCCACACAGCTCCAAAAATTGTTCGGACGCATCGGCGCGCTGTTGTTTCTGAAGTGCGTGAGCATTCTGGTACCCATCTTGCACTGACTTTGTCATACCCAGGTGGTCATGTAGGATACGCAAAATGGTGGTATCTGATACTCCAACTAATGCAGATAATTGTTTTTTCTTCAAACGGTATCTTCCAGTACAAGTTCTTCCACTTTTTCGACGATGTTTGATGTGGTGGCCTCAACTGGCCGTCCTGAGCGGGGCGTCGTCTCAATCGACTCCCGGCCGTTTAAAAAGACCATGCCACTATAATCATTGATTTACTAGGGCACTGTTCCATAAACGGTTTCCATTTCATTCAATATGGTTTGCGCGTTCTTTCCTTGCTTGGTAAGGAATTTTATTACAGCACGGTGTTCAATTTTCTCCATAGTTTCAGTTTTCTTCCGGATTGACTTGTTTAGCAGGCAACTATTCGTAAACGACTGACGCAATAGGGCTGCAGCTTAACCTATATATTAATGATGAGTCCCCAATCAGAATGACACATAGCGAGCGCACCTATCCGCATTCCATCCCCTCCATTCCACGAACTTTTGGACCTTCCCTCGTATGTATATAATACCCGACACGCGGTAGGAAAACTTTAAAAGCTTTAGTTTTGTATTTTTCTTTATCGCTCGCTTTGTTTACCAATTCTTGTTAGACGTTTGTTTTTTCGCGTGCTGATACGTTTGGATCGCTGCATTCGTAGTTATAAACCAAACGGCATTTTGTTTTAATATGTTGTGTATTGTTCAGTTAAGGTCACTTTTATTTATTAGTTTTGTGGATTGTTCTGTTTTTTTTTTAAATTGTGAAAGTATTGACAATTTTATCCAATGATTCACACCAGTTTATACATATTTTGTTTTGGTTACGTTTTTTATACATTCAGTTTATGATCGGCTAAGCTTAACTGCCTAAATGTATGTAAATAAATAGAAAGGTGGTGTTACACTGCGACCTAAAAGATCTATTGTGTCCCCTATTCTTGCTGCTTTACAGCTGGCCTTCCAATCCTATTCCTTTCAGAAAGTGTAGGATGTCAAAGGGCGTCAGTCTAGGTAAGTCTCCCTCTTCGATTTCACATGCTCCCAGGTGCAACGCCCTCGAGTTGCACAGTGCTACGCAGTTTGAGAGGAGGTGGATGGGTGTTTCATCCTGTTCCCCACAAAATCTGTATTCAGGATCTTTTTCCAATCCAAGCTTACTCGGGTGTCCTTTCAGTCTACAATGGCCTGAAAGTATTCCTGTTAATATGCGAACATTGTTCTTACTCAGGTAGATGCATTCTGTAAGCCTCTTCTGGTTACAAGTTCCCAGAAGAATTTTACTTTGCCTCATTCCCTGGAGATTTTCCCAGTAACTGGATTTTCTCTGCTCCATTTCTATTTTTAGTTTCTTCAGTATTGTACTGCTACTTAATCCGCAAAAGGGTTCAGGCCCTACAAAAGACATTCTAGCCCCTTTTTTTGCGAGGTTATCCGTTATTTCGTTTCCTTCTACTCCTGTGTGACCCGGAACCCACAGGATGGTTACTTTATTTTTTTGGCCTAGCCTCATTAATTTCCCTAGGCATTCCAGACCATCTTTGGAACTGATTTCATATGAGCTCAGCGCTTTGATGGCTGCTTGACTATCAGACATAATGATAATCTCCTGCTTCCGATAGTTCCTATCCATATTGAACTGAACACATATTCCAATTAGCGTGTATTTCCGCCTGAAATATACTTGGGTATTTTCCCAAGCTTTCGAAATAGGTAGTTCTAGGCCCATATATTCCTATTCCAGTTCCTTCTGCCGTTTTGGAGCTATCAGTATACCATTTGATAAACTGCCTAAGTAAGTACTAACTGGTTTAAATGTTCTTTTTAATTGTATGACATCTGTAGGTCTGAAAAAGGGGTTATTCATCCCGAAACGTCACTGAAGGCAAATAATAAAGAAATTTAACAACAAACCCTAAGTCTATTTATATAGTAAACATATTATTTACCAATATTAAGACAATTTCAATTCGCGGAGGTTAAATTTTAATCCATTACTTTTTCTAGAGAAGCTATTCACATACGTACAATATGTATCTCCACGCGTTACTGAATCAAATATAGTCGTCCGCAATATAAATACATAGAAATATTTAGTGAATAGCGGTAACAAAACACACTTAAGGGCGGACTACAAAGTTGTAGAAACATTTTATAGGAGATAGGAGATTTATTTAAGGAAAACTGCTACAAAAAGTAGTAGTTTTTCTAAACTGCTAACCAAAAGTAGCAGTAAACGAAAGAAGTAGCTAACGTAAAGAAGCAGTTTCATATATCACTACCTTATCCTATAATAGTGTTTAAGGTCGAATATAGCATATTGTAACATATAAAAACTTTCAGACTTTTTGCAAATGTAGAGTAGGAAATAGATTCAAACACATCCGTTTGGGTGAACAAGAATAAGGAAATGGAAAAAAATTAAAGTACGTTGAATATAATGAATTTTAATTAACGTGTTAAAAAAACCAAATTGAAATATTTAGGGTAAAAATAATTTTGAAAAAGAAAAAAATTAAATTTCCGAAACCTAAAAGCATCTTTATTAATTTTAAAATTAATAACCGGCATGCCCAAATAAAAAAAAAATAATGAACAGAAATGTTAATGCTCTTGCATACATTTGATTTCTTCAGTAAATACTAGTTTCACTTTAGGCACTAGTGCATAAAATAATACTTTACACACGATTTTAAGTGCATGAAGTTGCCCATTATGTAATATGAGTACACAAAATATTTTTAGATGATTCTTTGTCCTATATTAGTCTAACTGCTGTATAGATTGCGAGAAAAAGATAATTGGTCGGAAACATCCTGTATACTTGTCAATTTATTATTTCGAAACTTCTGTATTTAATCTACTCAAAGAAATAAAATATAAACATATAGAAAAAAGAAAACAAGGAATAGATTGTGACGTTCGCACTTTTTGTTCCAATTTCACAAGATATCTTCAATTAATCAGGCAAATAAATGCTTCTTTTTGTCGACTACTAGTAAGAAAAGAAAACAATTTTACAAACGGATTAAAGGTTATATTAAACAACGTTTCTGATAATATTTATATATACAATTAGCGTATTAATGCAATTTGGACCGATGACACATTTGTTTGTTTATATTATTACATCTTACAACAATATTCATTCATAATATCTTAATAGTTTGAAGCAATATTCATATCAGCATTGCACGTTTGATATATATTAATGCGCAAAATTGGAATTTTAAAACTGTATAGCGTCATTTGTTTATATTCGATTTTTAAAACAAATTTTAATTATAAACATATCAATCTGTACGAAAAAAAAAACATAAACCTTACGTTATACGCGATCTTAAAAGATGTTTATAACTAAAACAAAGTAGTTGAACTTGTTGAAAACCCGGTAAGAATTCAGAAACGTAATCTGTAAATAACTATACACATGTTCCGTTTTATGTAACGTGGAGCTAAAATACTTTATTTATGAAAAACTATATAGTGGTGGGGCCAATCTCCGGCCAACTCCCTCCCTCCCCCTTATTATTAATCTGCGATGTCATTCTAGAATAATACTACACTATATTACTATAATTAATAAATATTAAATATTCTTGAAATAATTTTTATTGCGGGGAAGTGTTTAAATCAAGTTGGGCAACCTTTGACATGTTGTGGGCCAAACTTTAGTGTGCAAATACGTTACGGGCGCGTTAAAAGTAGTGCATTTTAAATAGTGTTCATAATTTTTAGAAATAGATATCAGACATGAAATAATACGACAATGTTGTTATAATGCAATTTATTAAAATAAGAAAATGAAATGAAAAAAATAGGTACAACATTATAATTAAATCGTGAAATTTGGAATTATTACAAACTACGAAAGTTAAAATAGGACAAACGAATCAATGAGACCCTGAGTTTGAATTTGGAAACTAATCCATCATGTTTGGATGAATTCCACTGATACAAGACGTAAAGAATTTCCAAATTATCGTCAGTCAGCCTTGTACGATGTTTTGATTTATTAACTATCATTGAAAAGAACTGTTCGCATTTATAAGCACTGCCAAATGCACAAATCAATCTTCTTGCGAATTTTCTAAGCTCCGGAAACTGGTCTTCTTCGACGTATTTTTTGTAGAAATCGCACAACTACACATCTTCAAATTTAGATTTTAGGAGTGAGTTTTCTTGAAGCCCCATCAACTCCATTTGCAAGTGTATTGGAGCATTTTGTACATTACTTTTTGTTGGAGTAGCTAATAAATTGAAACTATCTTCCATGTTTTAAATCGCTAAATCTGTTCGAAAATTATCCAATAGATAACTTGATTCTTCAGCATATTGAGCATAAGCAGTATTTTCATACGCAGAGAGCGTGGTGAGTGGAAACTGTTTACCAGACAGCAAGTGTGCTCCTCACACAGTGATTTTGTTTTGAAACGCTTTCAAACGTGTACAATCATTTACTAACTGTCCTTGTTTTTGAAGTTTCAAATTTAAACCATTCAAATGGCCTGTAAGGTCTACCAGAAATGCTAAGTCACATATCCATTTGGGTCACTCAATTCAGATAGTGGTTTATCTTTTATTTGCATAAAATCTGCTATCTCATTTCTAAGCTCGTAAAACCGTTTCAGCATTTTTCCTTTGCTTAACCATCTGACTTCACAATAATATGTTACGTCGTTATATTCGGTTGATATTTCATCCAAAAACGCCTTGAACTGACGATGGTTGAGCCCTCGGGATCGAATAAAATTGATTGATTTTTTTACTACCACATTCGTAACATTCTGGAGTCGAATGGACTTAGAACACAAGTTCTGTTGGTGGATAATGCAATGAAGGACTATTAAATCATCTTTTTGCACATTTAATTCAGTTGCTTTTTCATACAAAATTCCGATGAAACTTTACGTAAGCCGACCATAGAAGTGCACCATCTGTGCATACACAATTTCTAATTTTGAACCATGGCAAACCAAAACTTGTGAATACCTTTTCAACTTCATTAAAAATGTCCTCTCCTGTAGTGTTCCTTTTAGCGGCTGAAAGCAGCAATTCCTCAGTAACAGTGACCTCTTTATCAACACCTCGAATAATATAGCCAGTTGACGGTGTCAGACAAATCGGTGCTAATGCTATGGAAAATGATTCAAACCAGCCATACGGTCAGTCAAGTTGTTTTTATATCATTAGCCATCATTTCTATACGTCGGGCACAGTTCGTCCTGAAAAACTAATTTTTTCAAATTCATTTTTCTCTTCAGGACACAAAAACTGCAAACTTCTAACATACACTCCTGATAAATTCTCCTTCGGCAAATGGTTTTAATGACTTTGCCAATTTTGAACTAACTATAAAATAGCTTTCACAACATAATGAAGTTGTGTTCTTTGTTTATGAAACATTTGCTGCTGTTTTTCCAAATTGCGGTAGCTTCTGGATTTTCTTTTCTTATTTGTCCTGTCAGTGAGTGCAGTATAGGACGCTTAGTTGAGTAATGTTTCTTATATTGAATTCTTTCATCACTAAAATGGATTCATTACACAACAAACAAATAGCTTACTTGTGCAAGATAAAAAAGAATTCTTCAGTCCATTTTTCTTGAAACTGGCAACCCTCTGCATCTACTTTTCGTTTCTTTCCACCAGACATCATTTTCGTTTACTTTTCGTTCGATAAACTTAATAACAAAATATGATTAGTAAGCACTCAAGATGCACACAAAGTCACAAAGCAAATTGACGGCACTAGCAGTTCGCTAGGATATCGCTTGTCGAAGTTATCACCTCGGTAGCTCAAATAGAACTAAAGTTCGGGCCATCCATCCGCTTATATAGGCAAAATGAAGGAATGATCTAGAATCGTCTAGTGTAGAACATTTGAGAAGCTATAATTTTTTGTTGCGCCGCCCCTGTTTGCGCCCAAACATTAAAGGCTTTGATGTTTGCCGCCTCACTCTTTGATGATCGCCCCCACGCGCCCCCCCCGATTCCGCAGGAGCAAGCGACAAATCCCATATCACTCGATCTTCCTCATTTGGAGTGAGTATGAGCAAGTAGTGTAATATTTTTTTTAATTGGGTTTTTCAAAATGTCTCGCGGGCCGGATCAAATCTTACAGCGGACTGTATCCGGCCCGCGGGCCGGTTGTTGCCCACATATGGTTTAAACCAAAGTCCGTACGCAGCAACGCGACCATACTGCGACCACCCCCTCTTCCGCTAGCTCCGCGCGGGTATTTACAAACGTCTAAAAGTCGGGCCAGTCTAAACGTGGCCCCAGTTCGCAGCTTGTCTGCATAAATAACTACAAAGCGCGTTTGCTCGCATGGCAAATCATGGGAATCGCAATTGGGTGTAATCTTCTATCTTTTTGAACTAAGTTTTTCTTGACAAAATATATTTTTTTTTGCCACAAATAAATCGGTTTTTCGGTGTATGAAAAGACGTTTATAACAAAGAAATTCATGTATAATTATGTATAAAGGGGTTTATAAAAGTCGCATTTAAAGTATAGTATCAGACCTACCACTTATCATTGAAAATCTTAAGATTATAATGTTGTATTGTGTTTCTTGTATTTGCAGGGATCAGTTAAAAAAAAAAAAAAACATTTGGCTTGTGTGTTACTTAAGCTTGTATCGATTTGCGCGGTTGTTGAGGATGCACAGCCTTGCAGTTTCGTGTTATTAATTTTATTTTACTGTAATAAATGGCAAAACATTTTTTACTTCAATACTAGTTCTCAAAATAAAAAGAAATTTCGAATTAAAGTTTTTTTCATCTGTTATAAATTGTTGTAGAAAAAAATACAATTGCTGACAGTATATAGGCAATAAAAATAATTAATAATAAAATTAGAAGCAAGTAATATGCCTGGACGTACAGCCGTTATCAACAAGAAAAAAAGTTACGAAGGAAAATTGATTTTCTTTTCCTAATAAAAAACGCATCAGTGTCACTAGCAGAGTAGGAAATCTTAATTGCTACAGCGGAACGAATCTCGGCAACTGAAAGCCAATTAGATGAATGTAATTGCCGTTGAATAGTCGTCTAATTCAATCGGTTCATGCAGAAAGACGGGTAATTAAGAAAAGCAAGGGAGAAAATAAAAGAGGTAGATTAAATTGACTCGAAAATCTAGTTAGTTGGAGAAGCGAAATGTAAATGTTTCAGCTACACAGCATGGAACAGAAAGAGAGCCTTATTTCAAAAGTAAAGCTGAAGCTATGCTCTTTCAACAGCAAGAGATATGTTTCATTTAAAGTAATAACTAAAAAGAAATATTTTCTTCATTAGAAATAAGTGTGGATTGGAGACTTCTTTAACGAGTGGAGCTTCTGGACTTCTGAAACCACAATTAATGTTGGAATAAGTTTTACATCCCTTTCTTATTATTCTATTTATCAGCAAGGGTAATTTTATACAGATTACCTCTACGTTCGTTTCTTAGAATTTCTTCCTGGAAACGTAATTACAAATTCAGCTGCGTCTGTTCGGAATTGAATTTTTTTACCAATTTTGTGTCTGTAACACCAAGAAACCTCGGTAGGGAAAAATTAATTATATCAATTACTAAAGCAAGGTGGTTCGCGTTCCTAACGAAAAACGCACATACGGATGTTGATAGAAAAGCACCCGATTGCCCGTATAAATCCTCTAGTTGTTTTGACCGAGTAAGAAAAACACACCCATGTATAAAAACTACATGCACCCGTAAATCACGTGGAATATTTCAATGCACAGCCTGTGGGACAGCGATGACGCATATATACATAACTTGTTTGTTCGACACGAACGACAACGCAGCTGTGTTATCCAATATACACAACCTTTGAATTTCTATCCACGTGGTTTCACAAATTAAAATCAAGGCGTGGACAAATGCAAGAAATTTACAAAAATGAAAAAGTTAAAAGAAAGAACAAAGCTTCTTCTCACCCAACCGAGGTGATTGAAAAATAAAATGAAACAGCAAAATTGAATAATAGAAATATTAACTCTTTAAAATAAACGAGAGAAAAAACTAAAATAAACTTTCCTAAACAATAAATAATAATTGATCTTATATCTATAAAGTGCACACTCCAATATATTAACAATTATTATAATAAAAGTTCCTTGGTTGACTAAATAAAAGACAACAAAAGTTAAATTTCACAAAATTAAAACGGATTACAAAATGGCAACCAAGATTTAAAAAAAAAATACGTCTACTCACGTCAATAGTCGAACAAGGAAGTCCTTAACAAAATTCTACAATGGTTTTTCTTACAAAAATCCCTCTCTCAAAACCGTTCAACGCAGACGTATAACAATTCAACGACAATATTGAATAGAATACGCATTAAATCAGCACAAGCGCACAATAGACACTTTTATGAATGGATTAAATTAAAAAAAAAATCTTAACATAACCAAATTAAAATGATATAATAAACTCTTAAACTAAACTTATTCAAAACAAATTAAAATTGTGAAAATTCTCGGTAAAATGAAAATCAGCTGTTTAAAGAAAACAACCATAACATGCAACTTAAAATATACTCAGCGGAAAATGGGTTGTCTAACCACAGCAGTATGTACGCATAGCAACAGGTTTACCTTCTTCTCCAAACCATTGGTTAGCGATTTAACGTAGTTGCAAAACGGTCTCATAGAGCTAGTTGTCTGAAGTGCCTATCTTAACGCTCTGTGGTACACCTCGGTTGATCAATTGGTCTTCTTCTTGTTCCTCTACCTTCTTCTGCCCACACACGACACACACATGCATTACCATCACTGCAATACAATTGACATGGCTGCCATTTTAGCGATAGGACAATAATATCTCGAACAATATCTCGATAGACAACAATTCTACCCTCGTCAAAATCACTAATACGGTGATAATTTTGATGTCTTCGAGCTCAAGGCATTTTGTCACGCTTAACAGTCGTAGACGAACGCGCAATAACTAAACATGTCTGTTCTAGTCTGCTCTCATAAACCGGTTTCTTCACAAAAAAAAACTAAGAGATAATTCATTTTTTCGCAAAAAATTATCAAAGATAAAAAGTTAATATTCTTACCACGCTTGTTTTACGGGGTACCCCCGTAACCCCCCCATTTTTTAGCCCATTTTTTTCTGTTTTCTCTATCCATCCCAAAAGAAGGCGATTTACAATAGAATACGGTGATGTATACAAGTTTAGAAAATTAATAATTGTAAAATAGAAAAATAATAATAAAGCTATCAAAATTAATATAACTTGTCTATTGATATAATCAAATGAACTATAACAGAAATAAGTTTTTATCCTTAACATAATTCCAGCATAATACATGGTCTCAAGGTAGATATCTTCATAAAAAAGCTAATAACGGGGGACGGGGTACCCCATACCCCGCATTTTTTTAATAATAAGTTTATTCATTATTCAATCAAAAAAGATCGCTTTTACATAGAAAACAATGGTAATAAATTTGGAGGATTAATAATAAAATAATTGTAATTAATAATAATATAGTACATTAACAACAATTATTGTTATCGTTATTCCGCTGCTCTCCTTACTTAAATATTCTTAATTTAGGAATTGTATCTACTCGACAAGCTATGTCAAACCTTTCTATGCCTAACTAACTTATACTATATACTATACGAAACTTTTATCGGTGGTAGAATATAAATCGTTTTATCAATTGCAGTTAGTGAACGCGCGTTTTTATATATTCCTTAATAAAATGTTATTCATTCTTAGAATACCATAATCCTTTAGTGCGTATATTGAACAAAATTTGCTACACAGGACGAAGGATTAAATAATACATACTATATATTTTTTAATTTATTTCAAGTTTTTCGTGCAATGTAGGTGTACATGTAAGTATTCAATGGAGCATCAATATAACTAATGTGTTTGTAACGATTATAAATTTCGAAACAATAGAACAGAATTAGAAAAACATTAAATGCTTATAAATGTTTAAATACAGACATACTGTAATGCGATTATGGTATATATGTATTGCAATAGCACCAAGATTAATATACATACAGTAATTAAGCTATGTAAGTATTACAGTAGTGTAGTCTGTGTAAAGTGTTTAAAACACAGATTTTGTTTGCACCATGAACACCGCACAATAGCTGGTTTATTGCAAATACTACACAAGGGTGTAGACTGCGCATCTTTGTTAAAACAAAACTCTACAGGATTTTTAAAGGGCCCAGGTCTTTCCTCAACGTATCTACTCATACCACGAGTACTTGAATACGTCGAAAAATCTTGGGAAGAAACTGATTATGGGTTAGGGATTGCACTTAATCATATTATTTCTCTTATGTAAATCTATGTCGTAGTTTATAGAATCATTATATCGAAAAAGTTCTAAAAAATTTTCCACAGTCTAAAACCATATACATCTAGAGGTTGTACCATCGCTGTCGTTTTTTGGTATATTTAAAATGTTCAAAGTTTTGTCTTTTGGCACTAATTGCTGAAGTTCGGCAACACAATGCCCACTCCAAGAATCAATCAAAAGGACACTCTTTGGCCCGGTATTAATTCTCTAAATTTATTATACATCACCGTTTTCTATGTAAAAGCGATCTTTTTTTGATGAATAATGAATAAACTTATTATTAAAAAATATGGGGATATGGGTACCCCGTCCCGTTATTAGCTTTTTATGAAGATATCTACCTGAGACCATGTATTATGCTGGAAATTATGTGTAGGATAAAAACTTATTTCTGTTATAGTTCATTTGATTTATATCAATAGACAAGTTTATTAATTTTGAAGCTTTATTATTATTTTTCTATTTTTACAATTATTAATTTTCTAAACTTGTTATACATCATCGTATTCTATGTAAAATCGGCCTTCTTTTGATGAATAAGAAAAAGAAAAAATGTTAAAAAATGGGGGGTACGGGGTACCCCGTCGCCCGTTATTAACTTTTTGCGAATACGGACGACGCCACCCTTAGGGCCATGCAATATGCTGCAAATTATGTTAAGAAGAAAATTTAATATCTGTTATAATTTAGGAAATATTTGCAAAAATTGAAAAATCGTCCAAACTTTGGAGGGGGCTGTACCCCAAAATCGTGCGGATACGCCGATAAAAAAAAAATACGTATCTCTTATTTTAAGGTACTCTTTCGATCTGTTAAGTTTCATCGAAATCGAAGGGGTACACCCGCCGGTGTTCCCTTGTGAGTATATGAGAAGGATTAAAGAAATAAGTTAACTGTGTATCATCTGCATATATTTCTACAGAACAATTTGCGATATTATTAAATATAAAACATGTATAAATGGAAAACAATAGAGGACTAATTGGCGAACCTTGTGGAACGCCCAAGTATCACAGACTTTTTCGCGCAAAATGTTATGAATAGTGGTATCAAACGCTTTATTTAAATGAAGTGGTATAAGTAAATAAATACTTGATTCATGAAGTATGTAGAGAATTATTATTATTATTACCTCGAAATTTGCTTTTAGTACCACTCTTTCAACAAATAGGACACCATAGGATGTATCGCATGATCTAAAACCATTACGTGACGCGGTCGCGATTTTATTCGAAAACGTATTTGTGTCGGTAAATAGAGCGGATAGCGCGGGAATAAATTAGAATTATCTGCGTCGACGCCTTCGCATCACGTCCACGGCACTTTGAATGACAGCCGTTCTCCGGAGCGGCGTTCCTAAACGATTTTTCGAGCAGATGGCACAGTTTTGGACGGCCGCCAAAGCCGCAGATTCGTATTGTCGAGTGCGACGCCGTAACTGATGGTCTGTTTGTATAAATCAAATACGCTTTGAGATCGCAAGCAATGCGATTTTCAATGAGGAGGAAGCGTCGAACCGAAATAGTTTTTTTTTTTTGTTTTTGTGATGATAAAGTAGGTTGGAAAAAGTTTTTAGATTTTCAAGGATTCTGTTTGAAATCGTATATAATCGGTTTTCAATCAGATTTATTTAAAACATTGTGTATTCTAGTTCAATGTCATTTGATCAAGGTTAAGATATAGATCCAACAAATATTTATACAGGGTGATTCTCAATATATGCGATACACTTTAAGAGCTGATTCCTGAGGTTATTTTGATCATAAAAGTTCATATGAGTATATGTCCAAAACGGTTTGGTTTTAAAGTTATTGAATGTTTAATAATAAATTATGAACTATGACTAACACGATATAATATCACAGTTGGTTCTTCAAAAATTATTGTGTTGAGAGGGAATTGTTTATTTGTCATTTCAATATTTGTCAATAGTTGTCAGAGTATTCATTCAGTTTATTGCCAGTTTCTGTTTTCTAAAATGAATTACACGAATGCTGAGATGTGTGATATGCATTTCGTTTACGGTCTTACCAATGGAAATTCGCGTACTGCTAGACGTCTTTATGAAGAACGATACCCGAACCGTATCATCCCGCATCATTCAATATTTGCCCGTCTTCTCCAACGTCTTAGTGAAACGGGAAATTTTAAAAAAAGGACGACTGATAACGGGCACCCACCTACAGTAAGAACTCCACAAGTTGAAGAAATGGTACTAAATGAAATTGAGGAACATCCTACTACAAGTACCAGAAAAATTGCGTTTGCTTTAAATATTAGTCAGGCCACAGTTAGGAGAATATTGAAAGATCAACTGTTGTATCCATATCACATTCAACGGGTGCAGGCACTTTTGCCGGCAGATTTTCCGCAAAGAGTGGCTTTTTGTCAGTGGTGTTGCATCCAAAATCGCACAAAATCCTGACTATTTGGCTCAAATATTCTTCACCGGCGAGGCTACTTTCTCTAGAAACGCGATTATTAATTTTCATAATAATCACATATGGGCCGAAGAACTAGTGAATGCCCGTCATCAACATCAGTTTTCTGTCAATGTGTGGGTCGGAATTGTTAGAGACCACTTGATAGGTCAACATTTTTTACCGATGCGGTTAAATGGCGAGGTATACCGCAATTTTCTTGAAGAGAAGCTACCACTACTGCTGGAAGAAGTTCCGTTGCAATTAAGATTACAAATGTATTTTATGCATGACGATGCTCCAGCGCATTTTAGTTTAGTTGTTCGCGAGTTTTTGGACAATACGTATGCAGATCGGTGGATAGGACGGGGCCTCCTCGGTCTCCAGACTTAAATTCTTTGGACTTTTTTCTCTGGGGTCACCTTAAATCATTAGTTTATACGACTCCCATTGAAAATGTCGATGAACTGAGAAATCGTATTATCGCAGCTTTTCAAACAATTCGAAATACTCCTGGTATTTTAAAACGGACTCGCCAGTCAATACGACGGAGGATAGAAGCTTGTATTGCAGTTGGGGACGGTCATTTTCAACAGTTAGTATAAGTTTGTTTTATTTAAGCTACCGAATGTAAAATATTTTTATTTTTGTAAAAATATCGTATTGTCAATTTTTGGTGTTCCTAGATACATAATGTACACTGCCCGACAAAATTAATGTCAAAATTAATTGCCAAGTGTTTTACACTTAGGTAATCCAAGAAACCTCATATCTGCATTAGCCCATGGTAGCCGAACGCGCGTCTATTCAAATGATGAGCAGTTTTGATAGTCACTGCGCCATAGACGGCGACATTAATTTTGTCGGGCATTGTACCTATATAATTACATTAAATTTTTCAATAATATAAGTTATATGAGGGTCCTAATTTGTAGATATCTAGACAAGGAGTCGTTGATTCACTTTTGTGAAATAAGAACCACTGCAATAGAGTATATAACATTCACTTACGGCTCATTTCTATCTTGACACATTGTATATTATAGCACGTATAGATATTATATTTATTTAAATTATTAGATATTCGTATTGTTCACCAGAGTATCATTAGTCGATAGCGTGAACAGGACACTGCTGCGCGTTTGTTATTATTATTAACGCGTCGAGTTGAGAACGTTGTTGCGTTCAGAAGTGTTCGACAAGAGTCAAATGATAATCAAAGTAACCTTGGCTGATTCTTTTCTAAACTCTAGCTCCGTAAGCGTGAACGGAATTCTTTCCTATTGAAAGTCAGGTGGAGCAATGTACAATTTATAATGAGTTTGTATGAACATAAATACTTGATTTTAAGGTCGCGATTTATTGATATTAAGCGGAGAATTGGTACAAAGGAATGGTTGGAATTCATTACGGGATTATTTCTCAATTTTAAATTGATAACGCGTAATATTTTTGAATTATAGGGAATCGTTTTCCTGTGTTTTGTGATGAAATGGTTTTCATATACATATGGGATTACCTACCGTGAAGAGGTTACTCAGTAAGGTATCTGCTTTTTCCCAATTTTGGCAAATATTTCAAGAAGATCACAGCTGTTTTGTTTCGATTCATCTATTAATTTAAATAAAACCTTTTGCCGTTTAATGTGAGCATTTGAGTGGAATTAAATGAGTACCTACATTATTGTTTATTGTCAGAAGTTTTTTCGAATGTAAACATTGTCAAATATGACAGCTATTTTATGATATTAAAAGTATTTAGCAGTATATGTGTCTGCTATCTACAAACACAAAATACAAACAAAAAAAGAATAAATGAAAATAGATATATAGATGACAGAATTATTATAATTATTCTATACAAACAACACTAAATCTAAACTATAATAAAACGAGTTTTAGGTCTCCAAATATTAAACAATAGGAATCCCAGCGGTCTTGAACTTAGCCAACTGTAGAAAGAACCTACACTAACTAAAGGTGTCCCCACTTCTTTTTTGAAATTTTGGAATGAAAGAGTCTTTTTAATTTTATTGGGTAATTTATTACGTATAACAAATAATGCGATCTCAAACGTTCTCATAGGAAACTTGTTCTGGGCAGCCAGCGGTCTACTCTTGTTGTCATGATAGTGCAGATGTCTGTATTATTTACAAATTTATGTTAATTTTTTTCTGGTGCCATAGTGAGATTGTTATGAGCCATAACACAACCAGTAACCAGTTAACAGATTGAGACAAATAGTATTTATCAAATGTAGATTTCATAGTCATTCACATAAATTATTAATAAAGTGGGATCTAAAATTCCTCCTTGAGGTACTCAGCCACACTATTTGACCTAACTGAAAAATGCTTTCTTGTTATACTATTGTCTGCCCGTCGCTGCACACAAATAAATAGTATTAGAGATTAGTAAAATATTCCGTAATATATTTTTTTCTAATATAAATATCATGACTCAAAACAGCAAGGATTTTGTCAATAATACGTCAGATACCACATTTTTCTTTACCTCAGAGTAGGCGTAACTTGATGTATGGTAAATTGCTTCATATGCCACATGGGGGAAAATGCGGCAGATTGGTGCAGAAAAAGAAATTATTTATGTATGTAGTTTATGTAGCAAAAATGAAACAAATGCTATTTTTGGGTATAGCATAATGAGTTAATGTTATTAATTTTAATAGCAATTAAAATAACCATTAAAGTTAGGAGATAATGAGAGCATATAAGGCATGGGTCAAAAATCTGATTTTTTGTGTCATTCTGCCCAATTCAATGTATCAAAGTATCCTGCTTAAATTATCTCTTACTTCTACAGATTCGTTCCTAGTTGACGCATTTCTTAATATACTCTATGCTGGTCTTAGGTAATCGTAACAGTCTAAATAAAAATGGATAATACGGAATATCAAGAGATTTTAAAATTATATATATATAATATATACAGGGTGTTTACGGTCTTGTAATTTTATTTTCAAGGGGTGATTAAACATCTGAAAATAAGGTCATTATCGTAAAAATAGCTTAACATAAGTTGTATAATAAGGGAGATATTAATGATAAAATAAAAATTGGAAGGTCCTGTTCCATGGTCTTCTCGGTTACCCGATTTTACCTCTCTTGATTTCTAGTTATGATATACACCAACCGAATGGTGTATACCACGGTCTTCATAAAGTCCCGTAAGTAGAAATCAAGAGGGTTAATGTCGAGTGACCGAGCGGCAGTTTGGTGTTCTGTATAAAACTCAGAACCTTGCTCAGTGGAACCTCGAGAACCCTAGAGGGAACCAACATGAAAAAAAAAAAATTCAACTTTGTCTTTTGGATTCACCTTAGTAACTGGAACGAAACGTTATTTTTATACACAGTCAAATACGCACAACAGCTTGCAAATGACACAATGACAGAACAATAATGACAGTTCCTTTCAAACAACGCTTTTTTTTTTGGTTTAATTTCCAAGGCCTGCTATTTCTATGTTGAATGCTGATTATTCTAAAACTGCTGCTCCAACAACAAAAAAATGTATAACATTTTTTAATACAGTGTTGCCATTTACAAAAACACCTTTCTACTAACTACTACTGGGATATCTGGCAGCACTACAAAGAAGTTATTTGTCAATTTTTCTTAGTTAAGTAATTCTTTACAATATTACTTTTGGTTGTACTGGTCTATCTTTTCAAATAAGAACGTTGGCCCACGTCAGGTTTTAAAAAACAACTTTAGCATATTTTCACTGATTGCTCTAAAAGTGATACTCCAACAAAAAAAATGTATAGTATTTTTTATTGAGACTTTGAAGATTTCTTAAATTATGTTAAAAAATACATTGTTACCATTTACAAAAAAAAAAACACTTTTTAGTAACTACCGGATATTTGGCAACCCTGCAATGAAATTATTTATAATTTTTGCTAGTTAAGGAATTCTCTACAATATTGTCTTTGGATGTACTAGCCTACCTCTTCAAATAAGAAAGTTGATATCAACACCCTATACTGAAAGTGCTATAAAGTTGAAAATATTTTCTTAAATAGCTGCACATAGCCTGCAAGTTCAAAATCAAATTTTACTAGAAGTTCAAAAAATCTAATGTCTCAGTTCGATGGGACACCCTGTATATCAACTTATTCACTATTGGTGCGATGTTTACTTTTGTTATTAGGATTAATTCAGAAGAATTTATGTCAAATCAGTAATGCAGTAACAACTAATGAAACAGCTTGACAGCTGGAAAAAGAACAGATATTAGTCTACTTAATAAATGTCACTAATCAATAACCTATCGTTGACAGTTATTTGCACAAGTTGTTGATCAATCGTTTTAGCGATTTTTTAGGGTGTTTAATCACCACTTAAAAATTAAAAAATACATTTTTTTTTACGTTAATATCTCTATTATTATGTACAATTTGTTAAGATATTTTTGCGTTAATGACCTTATTTTAAGATGTTTAATCATCCCTGGAAAATAAACTTACAAGACCGTAAACACCTGTATTTATTATTAACATAAAGATTCAAACAAGGCATACAGTTAGGTGCGAATACTTTACGCATAACAAATTTTATTTAGATTTTAGTACTACCTTGCTTTTTTTTTAACATGAAGGGGCTATATATGTGGCATGCTGCCGAAGTACTACTACAACAAAAACCATTATCAAACACGCGAACAAAACGTTTATGTGGAACCGCGTCTCAAACAACCTTCAATTAGTTCATCAGCATCGAAGTTGGTTAAGGCAAGCCTCATTTATCTTCTCTATAGTATCTGTTCCGTTATTATACTATTACTATAGCCTTATTAATTTTGTCTCGAGTGATGCAGGTCATGGTCTTCTAGCGGTAAAGCATTATTTACATATTTATGAGGAACTTCTGTACGAAAAAAAAAAAGAACCTGATTTATAGTTCTTATACGCGCACGTAAAACATGGGTATTTCTCTGTGTTAATACCGCTGTGAAATGTTGTTGGTTTTTTTGACCGATCAGTTGTTTCGGCATACATTACTAGGGGGATTAGAGCAGTGGTAGTAAAATGGTGATTTATTTAATGAATTTAGAGTGGTCTCGCGTAGATTCCCGTTTAAGATTGGGGTGACACGAAAAGTAACTGAAAATGAACGCTCATTTGCCTTGTTTATCTAAGGTCTAAAAGGAGGAGAGGGACGTAATGTATTAAGAAATTTAATCAAGACACATTAGCAAAATAAATTTCACTGGTTTTTAGATTGCCACCTTGGCGATAAAAATGATAAATTTTACTTAAACCGAGAAAAATAAAGTAGATGTTTCTAAACGCTACAAGCACTTAGGTTTACTTCTCTTTGGTTCATGGCTTCGCATTTTTGAATCTTTAGATTTAATAAGAATAATTTTAAAAACAGTTTGTCAAAACCATATAAAATACAGATTGTTTCGTGAGGAAAAAAAGGCAAAATAGGATCATATGTTCTATTCCGATTTTCATTTGTTGCGGAGATATTTTGATTAATTGTAATTTAAAGATTTAGGAAAAAAATATTACGCAATTTATTATAATTAAAATAGACAAATAGCATTAATTCCCAATAAATTTTCGTAATCACCATCGCCAACCTCGATGCACTTATTTGCGCGTTTATAAACCGAATGAATAGCTTGTTTTATTGCACCATTATTTGTTCTAATGAAAGCTGCAGTATTCTGAATGCGATCTAATAACGCAGCCGTTTTATAGCATAAACTAATCCATTCATCCATCCCTAAAGAAAAGTAATTGAGATCCGGTGATCTCTCTCTCTCTCTCTTTGGTGCCAGTCCAACGATTGCCAAAATGGGTAATTTATGAATTTATGAGGCATTTTTACAACTTCAAAAATCAACTATCAAAAATGACGTTTTTCAAATTACTAACACTTGCTTATTTAATAATTGTTCAAAACTGTCACTTGAGACAACACTTTTTAATTCTTAAAAAAATATATCTGCAACAAATAAAAATCGAAATAGAATATATGATGTTATTTCGTTTAATTTGACTTCCTAGACATGTACTAAAATTTTCGCCATTTTCTTGAGACACCCTGTATAATTTGCTTCGCTGTTAAAAATATAAGCAAAACTGACTATGCACTCAGAAAAGTACTTACATTGAGCTAGCCAAAATTTAGTTAATTTAACAATGCTGTTTGGTTGCATACCAAATTTTTTTCTTGCAGAAAAAAATTGTTAGGTATTTGTTGTTAGTACAACAAATTTTATATTATTATAGTAATCCTAGCAAAAGTTCAATCCAACCTTTGAAACACATCACGTAAAAAATAATCGTTGAAATAATTTAGTTATGATAGCTAAAATTTAAATCAAATTAATTAAATCCTCTTGGTTCAAATATATATTGTGCTTTAATTTATCAAATTTCGAATATTCCATTTAAATGAATATTTAATTGAACGAACTATAACCTTCTATCTTGTTTTAACAACGTACTTATTTGAGGACATGCGTCAATAGTGTAAACACGCTAAGTGTTTGTTCCGCATATTGGGGGTTGATCACGAAGATCACTCCGATCGGCTGCAATATGCGGTTGAAGAAGTCGTCCTTTCAGCGATCATAGCTCCTATTAGAGGTTTATCTGGTAAATATACCAGATTAATATGTTATAAACGTACTTATCACCTTGGTTGTGCTAAATACATTCTGCTACTAGAGTGAAATGGTAGAAACGCCATCTATGGGACAACTTCTGTAATACATGTAACTATTTAAGGTATTTGCTATGCTATATAGTTAGAAAACTGCTACAAAGTAGATGTGCTACTATTGTACTGATATTCTTCAAATTCTACAACCGAAAACATAATGTGATTTAATGCTTCAGATTTTAATGTCTATCTAGCCGAATTTTTAGTTGAATGGAAAAAAAAATGTGTTAACTTTCTAGTAATATCAAAGGAACTATTTTCAATAGTTAATTGGAATAAGTTCAAATTGTAATTTAACTAAGCCGGTTCAATCTAAATTCTTTCTTTAGAGAACCCGAGAAATTGCTTTGGTTTAACTCATATTTTATTCATAATAACCAACAAATTCAACAAAGGACTTTTGTTAATTCAACACAGTAACTTTTCTGAGTATATAAAATAGCAACGTATATTTGGAAACTTTCTTGTATTAGAATACTTAGTGAATCTCTCTTTTGGGTAAATCGAGTTTAAACAGTCCACCAACAAAAGGTGAAAAATGATGTTGACAATTATCGCTCCATAGCGACTTTGCCAAATGTGTCCAAATTATTGAAAGATTCTTTAAGCCTATGTTGATCTTATTTTTGTAGGTAGTTGGACAATTCTTAATTTATACAATATCGTGAGACAGACAGACTAAATCACTAGATTTTTGATTTCCGAATTTAACACTGAAGCAATTGTAAAAAGCAACGAATGAAAAAAAAAGTTGTGTACTATAGTATAATAACTTTATATACCTATTCTTTCATGTGCATAATTTCTTTTATAGGTCTATACTAAAATATGTACACGTATCGTAAGTTTTGTAATAAAAGTTTTACTACACAATACCTTTTTCATTCGTTGCTTGTACATTAGCTAGTTAATAGGCACTATTAAATGCTAAAAAAAATATTAAAAATATGAAATTAACATTTCTTTCAAAGTCAAGTTTAATCCCTTTCTTGCCTAAACTAAATTCTTCAGTTTAATTATATTACCGGAAATAATTCACTTGAAGTTGGTCCATATTGTAAGGTTATATTGGAAATAGGTAAAAAAAATAAAATCCTCTTAATCCTCTTTTACCTAATTTAATTTACACTTCCACTGAAACTAATTCGATGCTATTAAGGGACTGCAAACCTTAGAAAAATTAAATCTGCTTTGGGAAATCTTTTGCTTGAAAATTGTCTTTACTTATTTGCTTGACGAATATTAGGTTATACCAGGAGTATAACAATGTTTAGTGTTTTTTTTTATATTAATTTCATTTTTGCTTAATCTAATATTACAATTTATCTATATTAAACCCCATGATATGTATGTATACATTTCTGACATATCCAAGGCTCAGTCATAAAGTCAACTGACATCATCTAACTAACATCATTCTCTTAAATTGCTTTCCCGCCAATTTATTGTTTATTTCATTTTGAGGTTAGTTTACCGATTTTAACATGTGACATCCACGTTTCATTTTATTAATTTTAAATAGTTTTGTGTTTGTTTAAATTTCGATTAATGTAATTAGGTGTAATTTGATGTACTTCTCCGGTTGCTCCAATGGATATACCTTATTAACTCTACTTAGTAAGTTCAAGTAATTTATTAATATTAATAGACTATGTATGATTCGAATTTTCATCTTATAGCTTCTTCTGATGAAGGACAAACAATCTGCGAAATATAGAAAATTGTAACAATTGAGTTGCTGATTTGCCGTCATTATACAGTCCGCATACCTGACTATTTTCCATTATTATTATTATTTAATACATGAATAATTTAATGGATTTCCTTATACTAGTGTTATAATCAACCAGTCAAAACTATCAATCAAAAACATATTTAATTTTACGTACGACATTACTCTGAAGTATATCGTAGGACAGTTACAAGACAACAAACAGAATACAATATTCAAACAACCGATTTCGATGTCCAAAATTCAAGGTTTAATAAAATCAAACACATATTCAGCCTCAATCGAATGTTTTGAAAAGCTAGTATTACTATTACGAGTTGTTACATCGTAATGTGCTGTTGAACCCTCTTTTTTTCCAAATTATCTTTTGGAATGTTCCTAAACAGGGATCGAACATCTAATTCAGTGATGCAATAATCGCATTCACTTCACTCAATTCTTTATTTTCTTTATTTAATTTTGATTGCAGCAAAAGTAATATTAAAAATAACAAGATTAGATATTCTAAATGATACCACAACATATTCAATCATTAATAAAGATCCTACCCTAAAATATCAAAAACAAGGAAATGAATTAATTAATCGTTGGGAAAAAAAGGCTATATATCTACAGAACAAGCCAAAAACTTAAAAATCCACAATGCACATACACCTAAAATATATGGTCTCCCCAAACTCCACAAAATAAACATCCCACTCAGGCCAATAGTTTCCTGTATCCAAAGTCCCTTTTACAATATATCAAAATATCTAGCCAATTCAATCTCAAACATAATTACTAACAACGAATATTATTTGAAAAATTCATTTGATTTAAAAAAATTTATTGACAGTACAGAAATAAAAAATAATGACAGATTAATATCGCTTGATGTTGTCTCTATGTACACCAATATCCCAATAGATTATGCTTTAAATATTATAAGAAAAAAATGGAAAAAACTTCAACCACATACAGAATTACCTTTAGATGAATTTTTAAATGCACTTGAAATCACTTTGTCAACAACCTATTTCTCTTTTCAAAATAAATTTTACAAACAAATATATGGCTGCGCAATGGGTTCACCCATATGAAGCACAATAGCTCAATTAGTACTTGAAGATCTTGAAAGACAGGTAATTAACAATTTAGAAGTTAAACCAACATTTTATAAAAGGTATGTGGACGATTGTTTAATGTGTATTCCTGAAGACAAAATCAAAAAATTTCATCAATCTTTTAACGATTTTCATCCGAAATTACAATTCACCCTTGAAATAGAAAAAAATCAAATGTTAAACTATTTAGATCTTACCTTGAGTCGAGAAAATAATAAAATTTTGACAAAATTATATCACAAACCAACATTTTCTGGTCGTTATTTGAATTTTCACTCTGCCCAACCCTTTAGTTATAAAAAAAAATGTCATGTCTGCCTTAATCAATAGAGCCATTACATTAACCAGTCCAAAATATAGAACAGAAATTTTAAACACAGTAAAAATCAATTTACAAAAGAATAACTATCCCTTAATGCTAATTCAAAAAACCATCAAAAACAAAATACATCAATATTATAACACCAGAACATGTCAATAACACAAAAACACAAACCAAGTACCTTTAATATCTTAGCATCCCATACGTTCCTCAATTGTCCGAAAAACTTAATAAAATACTTTACCCACATAATATAAAACTTGCACATAAAAACCACAATAATTTGAAATTTGGTTTCTCTAAATTAAAGGATAGTATTCCATTACAAAACCAAAGTCACGTAGTTTACAAAATCCCCTGTAACAATTGCGACGATGTGTACACTAGCGACACTTTCTAATTGTACGACCTACAGCATAAAACAGAGCCTAAATGTGTAGCATGGGTAGTAGACTACTTATGCATTCACTGCCGTCTTCGAAATATGTAAACACAGATGTGCGGTCTCGGTGTTTTTTTGTAGTAAATCTACTTTAAATGTAAGGAAGAATGCAGTAAATAAACATAGAAAAAAAATAGATCTTATAAAATAGAGAGAATTAAATACATCAAAGGCGCATACTTATGCCTGCCGACCTACCTCGGTTAGCACAATTCGAATTTTTTCATTTACTTACCTTAAATATAATATTGTATACAAACAGATGTTTTGTTTTCTTTACAAATCCCTACAGCTTTACCAAATATGTTTGTATTTTTAATCCAATTGATTCACAATGATTGTTTTCATAACTATTTTTAATTCGCCCCGGCTCCTTTTTTCGATATTAACATAATGAATAATTAATATTTATATAAACTATCATTAATTACTAATTTAAACCTGCATTTTGTATTTATAGCTATCACTACTGTTCAATTTAGCACTAATTCAAATTTTGTATTTCTTTTGAAAAATATTGTGAGACTTTTGAGGTAAAATCTTTGAAACTAGGAATTTATAATCGAAATATTATTTATCTTGCTATTATAATATAATGGAAACATACCATTACTATAACTAATAAAAAATATTTCTGACGAGTGTAGAGCTTTCCTTCTAATATCTGATAATCTGATATAAAAATCATGGTTTTGAATGCATCCTCGCATATCTCCTTTATTATTTAATGTTAAAGAAGGAAGCCGGAGCGAGTTAAAAAAAATGACATGAATCATCATGACATTAATTAGATTAAAAAATATAAGCATATTTTGGTAACGCTGCAGGGAAAACAAAACATGCATTTCTGTCAATAACGAAATTACTACAAATTTCTCTGCATTTAATAAATTAATTGGCGCAACACCCACTTCACGAAAAGTGGAAGTAGTAATATCCTTATTACTATATTGTTTAATATCTTGCATAGGGGCTGTCGCAATCTAGTTAATGCAATAACTAGATTGAATGAAACACTTTTTCATGTGTTCAGTAATATTGAAAAAAGTGTTTCATTCATAACGGAGGTGTGCCTTAACTGATTTCAGTATAGCTAAATACTTTAAATGTCTTCATGCGATCCATTTTGATAGTTTCATTATTATTTGCATACGTATAAAATAAATAAAAGTAATAAACCCATTGATATTGCTATTTATTGTATAATTAACATGCCTTTGGTTTAGTTCCTAGTCATAGTTCAACTGTAAAATGAAAATACCTTTTAAAACCATTTAATAACACTACAGCTATTCGAAATACTTCAAACATCAAATAAATTTATTCCTACGCAAAGATAACAAATACATAAGAGATGCATTCAACTTCGCACATTAATAAATCCAGTCTAAGCTTTTTTAAAATAACCGACAGAGAGACCGCACATCTGTGTTTACATATTTCGAAGCGGCCAGTTACTGCATAAATCCGTCTACTATCCACGTTAAAGATATGGGCTCTATTTTACCCTGTAGGTCGTACAATTAGAAAGTGTCGCTAGTGTACATAGGACAAACATCACAACAGCTTCATAATAGAATTAAAGGTCATAAATATCAGAATAATCTCACTGCTCTAAAAAAACATACAATTAACTTAGGTCATACATTCAATTTCAATAATACAAGTATTTTAAATAAAGAAAAAAAATTATAAAGCGCGATGCATTTTAGAAATGATCCAAATAAACAAACATAAAAACGCAGTAAACGATAAAACGGAGGTAGAAGGTTTGTCAAAAATTTATGCTCCAATCATTTAAACATACTTTTCGCCGTTAATATATGCATGTAAAGAGATAAATAAACAACAATTTTTAGTATAACAAATTTAAAAAAACAGCCCATCGCTGAGCTAGCCTTTCGCGTTAGTTTAAAATTATTCTTCGGCAGTTTGATTTAAAATTGTTTGTTAAGAGTATTGTAAAATGACGTTTCCAGTAATTGTTTAAAAAAAATGTAATTATTAAATAAGTTTTTAAAATGTTCTGTGAATGTCCCTAAATGTAAGTAAAAAAACTCACACATTTTTTTATAATTAATGACATTTGATTATTAATTTTTAGATATAGTTTTTTAAAAAAAATAATAAAGATAAATTATAAATTATACATTATTCTGAAGAAGACAACGGAAAATAAAGATTGTCGAAACGTTAAAATGAGTTGTTTAACTTTTTAAAAAAATTTAAGTCATCATTAGAAATTAGCCGCTACACTCACGAAAAAAAAAAAAGAAAAACCATATATAATTAAGGGCTACGAAAAAATCATCATCAAATAACAAGATTGATATCAAGCATTGGTGACTACCAGAAAACATCAAAAGAAAATGTTTAAACAACTAACCGTAAGAATGCTACCGTGGCAGGGGATCTTGGTCCATTGTGCAGGAATCATCATACAAGCAAAGTTTTTGCTTACTCGCTTTCATCAGTATCGTGTCTCAAGATTATTTTCGATTTCCTCCTAAGATACCACGAGTTTAGATGTACGCCCTCTAGGGCCACACGCCAAACTCTCACTCAATCAGCGATAGTGGATAATTCAATCACTGCCGTATACATTTCCTAAGTTAAATTATCTGTTCGTTCTTGTAATAAATTGTAAACCATTGAACTAACGAAGAAGATATCATTTAATACTTCATTCCGTTCATATCTGGAATAATTTTACGCTAATTGTACGTAAAAATTATCGCATGTATTGGTTCATATTCATATTATTAATAAAATTTTAAAATTTTTTATTGAACGTATGAAAATACAGTAAGCGAAGTTTCTATAGTTCCACATAATTTTGTAGTTCCTGTATAAACATTTAGCAACACTAATAGTTGGAAACTACCTAGAATTTCATTATAGAACATAATCAAATGGCAGAGATATTATTTTATCTATATTACAATTCTTAGAAAAATAGAGCAAGTAGCGTAAAATTGACGTATAAGTATGAGCGAAATTTCTATAGTTCCACCGAGCTAGATAGATGGCGCATGAAGTTAGGCATTGTTTGCTAGTGTAAACATTTTCCAAACACTTTACAAACTGTATTTAGTGCTAAATACATACATATAACATTAAAGTATATCAGTTAATAACAATGCCGAGAGGTAAATTGCTAACTGATGCCGAAAAAACAAAAATAAATTGTTATAAAGAAATGGGCTTGTCAAACCGAGCAATAGGTAAGAAAATAGGACGATCCCATCACCTTATCAATAATTTTGTAAGGTTGGGTAATTTCTACGGCAAAAATCGGGCTAAAGGAGGGAATAAAAAACTAACGCGCAGACAGCACTCGTCGATATTTCGGTTAGCTTCTTCTGGTAACGTAACTGCACAACAAATAAAATGTGATTTAAATTTACCAGTAACTAAGAGACGTGTACAACAAATTTTGTCCGGAAGTAAACGTTTTCGATGGGTAAAAAAGGCTTCAAAACCACTCTTAAAAGAGACACACAAACAAGCAAGACTGAAATTTGCGCAAGATCATATGAATTGGGATCGTGAATGGAAGAACGTCATATTTTCGGACGAGAAAAAATTTAATTTGGACGGGCCTGATGGTTTCAAATATTATTGGGACGATTTGCATAAGAAGAACACTGAAGTTGCGATGAGTAGAAATTTTGGTGGCGGTAGTGTAATGGTTTGGGCAGCTTTTACCCATAATAATAAAACTCCTATATGTTTTATAAATACACGAATGAATTCGAGTTCTTATATAGGACTTCTAGAAATTGTTCTAATACACTTTGATGAACAAATGCCGTCGCAAGACTGGATATTTCAGCAAGACAACGCACCTATCCATTCTTCCAGACGAACAAAGGAGTGGTTCCACCAAAAGGAAATCAACTTAATGCAATGGCCCGCTCGCTCACCTGACCTGAACCCCATCCAGAATCTTTGGGGAATATTGGCTAGGAAGGTATATGAGAATAATAAACAATACAGTAGCGTTAAAGAACTGAAATCTGCGATACCGAAAGTGTTGGAATGAGATTCCTGTGTCAATATTGATGAAGTTGATAGACAGTATGAAGAACAGGATTTTTCAAGTTATTTTGAATAAAGGATCTAACACTAAGAACTAATTTTAGCAAAAATTATAATTCATTCAATTTCATTTATCCATTTTGTTAGTGGACCTATAGAAATTTCGGTGTTTTAAATTATCATTATTCTAAGTATTTTCTGTAGAAAGTGCAATAAATTTTTTCATTGATATCTCCTCTTACGTTTGCCTTTCAGTGCAATTAAGCATTAACTTCAATGCATAGTTTGCCGAAGAAACCACATATTCTGTTCAACAGTTCTTGTGGAACTATAGAAATTTCGCTTACTGTATAATTACAATAAGAAATGTTATAACAGTGAAAACTAATTTATTTCACTAACGAACCTTGTTATTAGTTAATCAAAGATTGTAAATAATATTTTATTATAACAATGACATATTCCGTTCTCTCAAGGAAAACTCACTCAATGAATGTAGATTACTAATCACGTCTAGTATTTTTCTGAGTGCGATTTCTTTTTGCGAAACGAAAAAATAATATTTTCGTTACTGAATCCGGATCAGAACCGTTATTTTGTTTCTGTCCGGATCCCTGTTTTACTTATAATCCTGCGCGCAGTGCAGTGCATATAATCTTCAATTTTTACCATAAACAAATGTTATTTTTTTGAGAAAATTAACATATAAGTAGAACATCCTGAACAAATAGATTAATTACAGTGCACGATAATTAGCAAAACGTGCAAAAAATATATGAATGAATTTAAATTAACCCAACAAAATGTTTTCCCAGCGGCTAAAACTTCACCGCAAAATTATTTTCATCTCCTCCCGCGTCCCGAAATGCGCTTAAGCGTGCAGTAAAACCGCATCACGCAACAATGGATAATTACGAGTTCGTTTTAACAGAGCCCCGTCAACACCGGTTTCGCGGTTCCTCTCGATGTACGCGGCATTGTTACAAATATAAGGCAAGGTTAACTAATCAGTCCGAACGTATGTACTTATTCGTAAATGGATGCTGGATGATGATGTGAACACACGTTAAATGGGTGCTAGTGCACCAGTATTGGTGTGATATACGGATGACTTGATTAAATAACCGGCCGAAATGGATACACGAAAAAGGACGTAAACAATTTGATTATTGATCGTAAGACGGTTACGATGTACTTCAGCTGATTTTGTTTAAACGATTTGCCTGGAGAGGACCGTTTTGATTGGAAGATGCGCGAGGAAGAAAATAAATTTTATGTTTTTTTTGAAAGTTTTTTTTGCCAAAATCTGTAGTTTTCGGCGTGTAGATTCTTCAAACTTTTCAATCTGCATATTTAATTTCTTAGATAACAATATTTCATTTAATTGAATACAACATTTGTGGTGCCACGGACAAAAATGTGTTGTTAAAATATATTTTTATTCCAACCAGAACATCATGTATAAATAACAAACCAGGTTACCACCGTTACTAGTCATAAACATATTTTTATTACAAATAAAGTTAATATCACAAATTTTTCATTAAATATTATTGGATTATGTTAGAACACTAGATAAGAAAGATTTGTTGAAAATTACAAAAGTGTGTGTTTACCTCCCACGTATGTTGTAATTTTTAAGCTCGGTTTTTTTTTAATCTTTGACGACGTAATGCATACTAATGTTTTCATATAGTAACGTTAAATACATGTATTACAGAAATTGTAGTAAAGATGGCGCTTCTCATATTTCATTCCAACAATACTCTATATTCAGCATAAATAGCAGAACACATGGTTGTCAAATATTAATCTGGTAGATTTGATTATTGGATAAACATCTTTTAGGAGTCGTGATTATTTAAATGGCGATCCCACCATCACAGCGTGGCAAGCCTGATCCTTGCCATCAATTACCAAAACACACTCTTTATTTATGAAAACTAAATTATTACAAATCATCCCAACCCCGTGCTCCATCTAAAAAAGGTACTACACGAGGCTACCTAGGAGTACTATATGAGATTCATAACAATTGAAATGTTCCTACTCTAATTAGATAATTTCCTTATGATTTTTAATAACAAGAATATAATACAGTAGCCTCGCGACCATATGAATACTACTTTTGAGAAATGATAAAATATGTGAAATGTGATTAGTTCACATAATCGCGAGTCTACTGTAAATCAGTCAGCTATCAGTTATTATTAAATGCGCCCCTGGAACGACTTTCATTATCTCCCAGCATTCGCCAAGGACACTGATTATATATAATATACTTATATAAAATCAATGGCCACGGAGGAAGGGAAAACCAAGGCAAAAACCTTACTCTGGGAGGATCTGGGAAGAAGTCAATTACCAAGACACAGGGCAACTAGTGGTGTTGCAAAAGCAGTGTAGTAGGGGGATAATTACAATAAGAAGGCAAAAAGAAGACAACTTTTAGTTTTAATTGCTGCTTCTAACTTTGTGCACTCACTGATGAAGACTAATTTGTTAGTTGAAGCATTTGGACTTATGTTGACACGTTAATTATGTATTAATAATTAACTAATATAATTATTTAACCATATTTCCACCTGAATTTTATTTGTTTAAAACAAGTATTGGCTACAAAAAGCACAACTACCTTTTCAAATAAAAGATACTTAAACATCAGAAAGAATTCGTCATTAATTCTGGCATAATATGAACATTTTTGTCAATATGTTGCATGATTGAAATCACAAAAAAATATTTTTTTACGGTCGGTTTCGCGGTCACAAAAAAATAAGAAAAATGATGATGACCTGAAGAAAACGAAACGTTGTATAAAGATTTTAGGTACATCATTAAAAAAACTAAGATAACATTAAAAATATGTTTTAAATTTACTCTGCATGGTCAAATGAATGCATGTAAGACAAATGAAGAAACTAGGTTTTCTCGTTTTTTGGAAAAATCAATTTTTTTTTTATAATATTAAGGCGAGGATTAAAGCTATTTGAAATAATTAAATTGCGGGAAAAGGGAATGAATATGTTTTTAGATAATTAAACTATTTTTGCTTTCATCACAGTTATTTGCATTGTAAAATATGCATAAAATCTTTCAATTTAGTTAAAAAAAAAGAATAGATTTACTGACATTTGTATTGCTGTTTTAATTGTTACTGACAAAAAATCATAATGAAAAAATTTACTTTGACATAGATTTAAGGCTGAGTTGGCTTGTCAAAATACAGTGGTACCAATCCACATCGATTGACTGGCACATTGCCGTGTTAAATATTAAATTAAATAAGTTTTTCTGAATGTTTTTCTCGGCCAAAAAATCTAAAACAAATGTCGTGCATTTGGTCATTTACAGCGCTCGAATTCTTCAAATCTAAATTCTCGCCTACTGCACTCTAATGTAAATAGCTAATATTTTTAACGCGGAAAGACGAAATATCAAAAATGCTTTAAATGATTATTATAAAAAATTGCAACAGTTACATGTGACCCTTAACAATTGAGAAATATAGAAAAATCGTAAGTTGTATGTGCAGAGATATAAAAGAGATTTACATATAGGTATATATAATTACTTAATCAGGTTTTAAAAAGTGGTAACCTGTAGGGAAAGCTTGATGGAGGAGCTTGTTGTAGTGTTGACTTGATTTATGATTTATATTTATGTTAATACATAAGTAATTTAAATGACGTAAACAAAGATTTATTTTGTATCATCTTATAAGAATGGACGTTTATTTTATTATTTTATACTCGGTTGCTTTTTTAAAAATGATGATCAGATTGCACGCAAATGCATTCACAGTTACTTGTTAGTTTGCTTTCTTCTAATCAATTACATATTTCCGCAAGTATATTTAAGTGCAGAAAGTTTCTTTATGGATGCAAGATAATCATTGTTATCCGACAAAGCGTGAAGCACTAATTATTATAATATATAATATTGCGTACTTTTATTACTCATCAATTAATAGGGCATTGCTAGTTATAACTTGAAAATCATGGGTAATATTGTAACCGTTGATATTTATACCTTTAGACAAACAAACAGCTAAGTAATATGTTGGAAAACACATAAATTCGTAATTGAAAGCTGAATCAAGGAATTAATTCATAGATTATAAAATAGTTATTAGTAGAAACCCGATTATAGCAAAGAAAAACCGAAATATATGCGCATATATACGCATCGATTTTTGAGAAAATATGCATAAACCTGGGGCATATATGCAAAAAAATTGGGACAATATGCAAAATTTTTACATAAAATAAATAAGAGCAGAAATTTAAACATTAACTTCATTGCACAAAATTTTTTCACAACATATTTCTAAAACAATTTATAATTAAATGTTTTTCAAAATTGTGTAAAAGAAAGTTTTGTCATCTATCAGAATACATATGTTTCGAAATAGAAAAGCTTCCAAAATGTTCTTAACTTTCTTCAATTTCAAATACCCCGCATTTTTATTTATCACTTTTTCACACCCTTAACCTTCTTACATAGCTTATCAAATTCGTGTACTATTTCGACTGATTCCGAGAGCGACATCGCTTGCGTTTCGAATGGAACTTGAAACAAAGCTATAATTTCACTTAATATACAAAAGGTTTTGTAGCAATTCTGTTGATGTTACTATCTTTTTACAGTTTTCTAGAGCAATGCAGTCAGCAGTGATTTCAAGAATTCCATTTTTTATTCTTTCAAAATTGTGGGGGTAAATGGGCAATATAACGGCCACACTACTTTCATCTACCATGATATAAATGAAATTATTCCCTACCAATTGTTGAATTTCTGCTATTGTTTGCTGGTAAATAAGATGTGACATAATTTGTTTGTAAGGTACTTTCGTCAGGTATATTATGTTTACAAAATTTTTGCACAAATGTTTTCAAATTAACATTATTTAATCTTGCTAATGGCATGTTAGACGAAATTAATGCGTTACACAGATCCGTATTATATTCTTCTTGTTCTGAGTTTCGTGAAGTTGAGCCTACACATTGACGTATAGATCGTTTTAGTTTTTTCCAATATGTGATGGAGTTTTAACGTGTTGATCAATCAGGTATTTTCTCTCAGAAGACACCTACAACAACAATTGTCATTTTTTATCAAAAGTTAAAGAATTTGAAAACAATTGTAAAGCTTTTAGTAAAATTAAACTTACCAGTTTACTGCAGGCTCGACAAAATATTTTGTCGCCATCCTTTACCAGTTCAGGATATGGCTTAATCCATAAAGAAATTTTGTTCGCTATACTCATTGTATGTACGCACAGTATTTAAAAACGTAACACAATTACGTGCTGTTTCGCTCAAAGATATTCAATGTATGAATAGTTTATTTGGGAATTAATAATAATAAAACGTATTTACCGCATCCCTTCTACTAGGCGAAATTAAACACGTGCAGTTCTTGGAAAAAGTATTGGAGAAACCAATGTAAAAGATTTATCGTTCTGAGAATTGTCGGTTGTCGATCTACATTAGGAATTACTAGGAATTTTTACTAATAGAAAGGATAAGAAAAAGCTTAAATATGCAATATATGCAACTTTTGTAAAAATATGTATAGAAATGCCTAAATATGCAATATATGCCATCACTAATTAGCGCTAATTAACTTCAATTAGTGTAATATGTCTACATATACACAGTTTGCATATAATTCGGTTTTTAGCTGTTAGTATTTGTGTATCATTAGTCATATAGTCACGACAATAGTTTCAGCAACAACGCCCTATGTATTTCAGATTTTATAAAACTAAACAATCGAGTCAGCTGATGCCTCAAATATTAATATTATTCATTTATTTTTGTAGTAACATTGGTGGCGGTAGCTAACGTTGTAATGGTAAGTCTTTGGCTATGTGCTATCTTATGTTGTGTGTTGTGTGCATCTTTAATGAACAAGGCATGCAACCGAAATACAATCGTGTTCAGTGTTCAGTATATATGTGTCTTTTTATATGAGTTGTTTCCGATTTTTATAAGGAGGATTCACGTTAATTTGTAATTTGCTTCCGTTTGTGCATCTTTCGGTTAAATTTTGCATGCAAGGCACGCTTTCACCGAATTCGAACGCTCTCTGCTCACACGCGAACATGTTTTCTGCGCTTTCGTTAATAAAAACCTGTAGTTATTTATGTAAAATGTCATATGTTTTTCCTGTTAATTTTATTTGCATTACGCAATAGACTTTCTACGTGTGCGTATTTCCATGTGATACAATTTTTGAAAATCTAACAATTTATTAACGTATTTTGCTCTAGGAAAGTTAAATAATTGACACAATTATTAACCAATTCTGTTTAATGCAACACCATTATATGTATTGTCAATACAATAACCATACGAATGAATTGACCATACCCATATCAATGCGATTAAATTCGCTCAAGAAAGTGGATGTGGGCAATGCAACCTGTTTATATGCATATATTTGTATCCCATTATTACTTTTACTTTCAATAATCCTTAATTCCTTACTTGCTTATTATTTATCTTATTTTCTTACTCTAAATACCGCAAATATGATATCTTACCTAACTGCAGCTGCTACCTATTTTAAATTTTCTCTACTTCAGTTTCGTATGTGCAGTTATAGAAGGACATTTGCATATCGGAATGTGTTAATGGTATGTAGTTTCTGGCACACATATATTGCCGCTAACAAGTATGTGTTTGAAAAGAAGGATATTATACCGTGTTGGAAAAAAATGGCTTCCGTTTCAAGTACCGTGCTGAAGTGACAAGGCAAAACCGATAACTGTTAAATTTCCATGATACTCTACAGACTAGAAAAGTACTATTGTGTAAGCTGTAGGCAATTTTTTTTTCTGTTCAAAGTTTGCGCGATTTTTCAATTTTTAGGGATATCTCCCAAATTATAACAGCTTTTATTGTTTTTTTTTTAACATAATTTGCAACAGATTACATGGTTTAAAAGATGACGTAAGCTGTCTTCGCAAGAATGACGGAGTGCACCTACCTCCATTTTTTTAAAAAAATTCCTTTTTCTTATCTCTCTCAAAAAAAGGCGCTATTTCATAGAAAACGATAGCATACATATAGCAAATTCAGAGAAACAATAATAATAAACATTCATCAAATATAAAAAAAAAGTATTAGATGCCTTTACTAAGTGAGTTCATTTATATTTTATACATATTTTTTGATAATAATAGTAATAATAATAGCGGTTTATTGGCAAGCAAACAAGAATCACCTAGTACAACTTAAGATATTTACAGAAAAGAGACAGAGATAATGAGAACTTGCTAAAACGTTCAGGATCAGCTGCTTACAGCTTCAGCCGCTGTTCTTCCTTCTGCGAACCAGTTGTTTAGAACAGAATTATATACATTTGTTTTGTTCTAACCCGACTTCGTAGTTTAGTTTTGTTACGTCCCTATATTTAGATTTAAGTTCCTTCAGTTCTAAGAAGTTAATAGTGAAGACATCTTTCCCTTTTTCGATTCTTTCTTTATTCTGTCAGACACCCTCTTCATTTTGTAATTTACGACCACTAGAGTTCCTTTGTACACCACACGCAATCACTTTTGTAACCCCACCAAGGGAAAATGGTCAGTGTAACAAGGGAGTACTAGTTCAAAACCATATTGTAATAAGTAGTTCTGTTCCGACATTTCAAGCGACAATACATTTGTAAATATCTTACTATGTAAATATATGAAATTACAAAAAAAGGGTTTTGTGTGTTTTGTTATTTAAACACATCAACGTAGAAGTGACAAATCCAGCACCAACGCATTTACAAAATTCTACACCAGTAACTACATTATAGTAATAAGTAAACGAATATTTTAAGCAAAAACTAACAAAAATTCGAGTTTAAGTATAGAACAAATATATTAATAAGAAAGAAAGATCTACTAACCAAACAAGCCTTCCTTTGCAATTGGCAGGACAAAGAAGATGGGCGCAAGTTACACATATTAAGGGTGAGTTTATCAATGCAAGGATAAATAAATTAACTTACAGATAAAATAGTAACAGAAAGATAAATAATCTAACCGTTTATCATGTGCAATTATACCGTCTACTCTAGATAAGGTTATATAGAAGCTAAATTTGTTCAGCACTTTATTTGAAAGATAATGTAGTGCTATGGAATCAGGGGTATGGAATATAATTTAGAGTCATTTAAAACATGTTTCAAAGCCGAACGAAGAAGTAGTTGCCTACTTTACAGGCAAATTTTGAATTAGTTAAGAATGATTACAAAAATGGACCATCTTAGTAATAGGTGCTAAGTATAGCCTTAATTATAATGTAAACTTTATTTTCTATGTTAATTCAACCTTACCTGGTATATTTTTATGTTTTTATTATATTTTGCTCGGGGAGATTTTTTCATTCTTCGGGATGTCTATTTGATAACTTTTGCTGTATTCCCCTCAAACTAGAGTGAATAGCGGTATCTTAATTTCAGTTACGGGTATCTATTCAAAATTAATGTTGGCTTGCCTGATAGCGTTAACAATCAAAGGCTGATTAAGGTAATTTAGTTTAAACCTCATTCTGCCTGTGGCCACGAAACGGTTGATATTGACCTCCAAATACGATTTTTATGCCACACTATCAAAAATTTCAAAGTTCCACGAAGTGTTTATCTAAAAAAATTACGATATTACTCCTGTATAATTTAAATCCTTACTCTGATCTATATAAATTGTCGAGAATTTCCTATAAAATTTCCTACGAAGAATCCCGGCCAGAATACCATTGCATGAGTGTGCCAGTCGCGGTCAAGTTAGTATTCCATCAAGTTTATTCTACCTAAAAAAGAAAATAATTAATTAGTTTCAATTCGATATTAACCAGAAATAAGATTTTTATAATAAAATTTATGTTCACTATACGCTAATTTGGGGTCAGATTTATATAAACCGCCATTAGTTTTAGTTATTTTTATCGCAATATTTTCTTTATCCACGGAACCCGTCTATGCTAACAAGATACCAATACATTTTCTCGTATTACAAAGCTAAAATTAAACTAAATTTTAAAGCCTTAAAAGGTCGAAAAAATGCCGTATATAAATATGACTTTGAGGACGTAATACGGGCATCAAAATAACACCGGTTCTGAGTCCCTGGTTTGTATGAATGATATTTAGCATTTAGCAAAAAAGTTTCCACTTGTACTTGGTTAATACAATTACTTTTAATACTATACAAAGGCAAATTTGACTTTTGTACTAATCATGCATATACATAATATTCAAAGTATTTTACTATTTGACTTAAATGTCGTAACTTTTAATTATTAATTTTACTTGAACATCTGCATAGGTATGATGTACATATATTTTTAACTCTTTCTTCATATGTAATCAGCCTTGTTAACGATTGTTGCAGCTTGATAAAAATTAAATTTTTTTAATCGTGTTTGTTTTTATTTTTTAACTAACTATCCTACGTCGACGACTTTACCTGCATTTCAAAGATTACTGAGGATATGACACATTTTCTATGTATTTGGTATCAGGACACCAGACGAGAATTGTTTAAAAATATGTACATGAATAGTAATGTGTTTTGTATAACATAATTTCGAAAGTTGCTTATGCTAATTCTAAACATATTTCTAACAAATTCCCCAAATGTTTCATATTGTTTGCATAAATCACACACCCTAGTTACTGTTAATAATGTCGCTAAAGAACCTGCTTTTAAATGCTGCATGCTTTGCTTGTTGCTTAATCTTGATAATTGAAGATAAATATTCAAATTCTGGTGAAGACCAATTCATACTAAAATCAAGATATTATTAATGAGAATGATTTTATTATAACTATAATTTCAGTAAATAGTTAACATTCAGGACAAAACTAAATAAGGCTATTTAGAAGTGTAACAGTTGCCCCAATTCATTTTCATCTGCTGCTTTTGAAGAACCACATATAATGTAATCGACTTCTTAAAACCGCTTCAATATTTATTTGATCCATAAATAAGGTGCCGATGTGACAATTTGAGACTATGATGATTATGATTAAATTGACTGTCAACAAAAAAAAAGTCGTACATATACCTTGATACACTTGATTTTACTGCTTAGTGTACCTATTCTAAAATAACAAGTTTGTTGAATAGTAAAATCATTAACACGTGTATAGGGGTAACATAATTCTCTTTCGTCTGGTTCTCACCCCAATATACATGCACGTGTTCTTGTGAAAATACACCCCACACTAAACACTATTTATAGAGTCAATAAATCTAGTCTGACTGGTTAAAAACTATCGGCTGTAAGATAATAGCCGGAATGGTGTCCGAATACATTACAGGTTATCGCGAAATCAGACCGCCATGCAAGTAAAGAACACTGGGAAATTAACCCTGTCCGAGATGTAGTGACAAAGGTATTTCACCTTCACGATCCTTGCGGGGAGTTCTGTATAAATTTAGATAAGGAGAAAATCGTTGTAATCATGGGTATTTAGTTAAAGAGTTAATTATTACATAGGTAAGTAGGTCTGTTATTGCCTGATTCATTGTTTAACATAGGTATATGTATAATTACAATAAAGGTGTTAGTTAATTTTGAAAATTTCTTAATTTCCTTGTAGATTATTTGATTTAGTTGTTTCCTTATAACAGTTTTTTTTTTTTATTTCTTTTCAATATTTTATTTTAGAACAATACAAATCTTTATATTGTATTGATTGTTATCAAAAGTTTATTTAGTTGGATATCTATATTATACTTATAAAATCCTAATATTTCTACCTACATTAGAATGTTCATTATACAACCCTTAGTATAGAAAAGAATAAGTAGCACTTACAAGCAGTCACCCAACTGGTCACCTTCGATTTTGCAGGCATGTAGAGCAATAATCGACCTTTATTTTTTTTTTTTTAGCAGTTGATATTCATTTGTAGGGGAGATACAGACCTCTAAAACACTTTTTCAACGATATCTTTGGAACCAGAAGAGATATCGATCTGAACTAAAAAGGAACGCAATTCGAACATTTTAGTTTAATGAGGAGATTAGGGGTGCATGATGAAGGTTGTAAGGGGTTAAAATAAGAACAATTTTTTTTTCTTAACAAAAATTAATCCTCTAGTAATGCTAACAATCATAAGAGTTCATAAGAACATATGTCCAAAATCGCTTAGTTCTAAAGTTGTACAATGCTTAATAGTAAGTTAACATAATTAATGTTTTTATTATAAATTAACAAAATAATTAGTAAAACAAAATTAACTTATACTAACTGTTGAAAATGACCGCCCCCAACTGCAATACAAGCTTCTATCCTCCGTCGAGTCCGATCTAAAATACCAAGGGTATTTCGAATTGTTTGAAAAGTTGCGATAATACGATTTCTCAGTTCATCGACATTTTCAATGGGAGTCGTATAAATTAATGATTTAAGGTGACCCCAGGGAAAAAAGTCCAAGGAATTTAAGTCTGGAGACCGAAGAGGCCACGGTTGTAGACCTCCCCGTCCTATCCACCGATCTGGATACGTATTGTCCAAAAACTCGCGAGCAACTAAACTAAAATGCGTTGGAACACCGTCATGCATAAAATACATTTGTAATCTTAATTGCAACGGAACTTCTTCCAGCAGTAGTGGTAGTTCCTCTTCATGAAAATTGCGGTACACCTCGCCATTTAACCGCATCGGTAAAAAATGTGGACCTATCAAGTGATCTCCAACAATTCCGGCCCACACATTGACAGAGAATTGTTGTTGATACAACAGTTGATCTTTCAATATTCTCCAAACTGTGGCCTGACTAATGTTTAAAGTAAAAAAGTAAATTTTGTGGTGCTTGTAGTAGGATGTTCCTCAATTTCATTTAGTACCATTTCTTCATCTTGTGGAGTTCTCACTGTAGATGGGTGCTTGTTATCAGTTGTCCGTTTTTTAAAATTTCCTGTTTCACTAAGACGTTGCTGAAGACGGGCAAATATTGAATGATGCGGGATGATACGGTTCGGGTATCGTTTTTCATAAAGACGTCTAGCAGCACGCGAATTTCCATTGGCGAGACCGTTAACGAAATGCATATCACACATCTCAGCATTCGTGTAATTCATTTTAGAAAACAGAAACTGGCAATAAACTGAATGAATACTCTGACAACTATTGACAAATATTGAAATGACAAATAAACAATTCCCTCTCAACACAATAGTTTTTGAAGAACCAACTGTGATATTATATCGTGTTAGTTATAGTTCATAATTTATTATTAAACATTCAATAACTTTCAAACCAAACCGTTTTGGACATATACTCATATGAACTTTTATGATCGAAATAACCTCAGAAATCAGCTCTTAAAGTTTGTCGCATATATTGAGAATCACCCTGTATAAAAGAATGTCAAAATATGTTCCTGCTGCAGTTTTACAGCTTTTCAAATACAACAGAGGCGTTAAAAATCAAAATTATACAATTATACAATAGCCAAATGTACATTAATCATTTATTGGTTGAGTGGCTAGATTTATAAATTTAGCTTGTTAACAATGGGAATGTTATAGCAGTTCTACCGTTAACAACACGTTTTATTAGTGAATTATTAAACTGAGTAAGATGTACCAATTTGATAATTAGGCCAATACGCCTTAAGTATTTATTGATTTATAGCAACTACTTTTTAAAATTATCAGACTATCACGAGTCTTATTTACCATATACTTTTGTTTTTCTATAAAGTAAGTAAGTATATACACATAAGGTTAAGCAAACACCACTATCTCCATTCCACCACAGAAGCAGATATTTTGTATAAAAGTATTTGCGTGACCATCATACCTGAGCGGTCGCAGTAAACATGTTAAGTGCACTTACCTAGCATACCTATATACAAAGTGGCACAAGTTCAATAACATTTATTTATAAACGCTCAAGAATCCAATCGGTCCACAATCTGAACAGGGTCAGAAAGTGTACTTAACGTAGAACAACGTTGAGGCCAATTTCGATAACTTTTTCTTGCGTATGTGTGACACAAGGTCGTTATTCTACATACATAGGTGCTAGCTGTCAATAGCTAATATTTATCAACCAAAAACGGATATAGTGTTCACAGTCAGTGAGATACATAACTTGCTAATTTATGCCTATACCAATTATGATTTTAAATCAGAAATCAATTAAGTTTGGAAAGGTGAACTACTTTTACATATAGGGTTATAGTTAAAGGTATGGTGACAGTGATTTCTTGTTGTTAATATTCATTTTATACAGGGTGAATTTAGCGATGTTTGGCATGGGGATCTCGGAAACTAGTAGAGATCAATAAAATGTGAATTGTAGGAGCTGAATATTTCTTTTTGAAAAAAAAAATACAAATATGCGTGGCTAAACAATACAGGATATTCCACGTAAGTGGTTCATTAAAAGTTTATGATGTTCTACTATTTACTTATATTTGAAATTTTGGCACCATTATATGTTCGATTGAAACTATAAATGTAAAATACCTTAACGAAAATATCACTTCCGGTTGACCGGAAATGGATGTCAACTTTGTTATTTTAAATAGAATGATATAATTTTTTATTCACTTTTAGATTCTACAACTATAAATACGTCAGTTTTCATTAGCTATTCCTATAGCTACATGTTGCCGTTTTTGAGTTATTTCACTTTTTCTTTTTTTTTAGTCATAATCATTGCATCATTGAGAAATTAATATCTCGGTTAATACTGCAAGTAGAGACTCCAAATTTGCTATGTTATGAATGTAGATATTACTCTAAGAAACGGTAAGCACACTTTACATTCTAACATACAGAGTGTTCAAAACTGAGGAACAAAGTGACATATTTTCAAATGCAGAAAACTTATTTTTTTTAAATAGAACACCCTGTATTTTAATTCGAAATTAGAAAGTAAATATCATCCCCTATCATTTTATATCAGCATTCCCTATACCTATCTTTAATAGATTTTGAGATATGAACGACTTTTTGTTAAACAGACTAAGTGGCCCTATCTTTAAATTGGTAATGATAAATTAAATGTTCTATCGAATCAATTATTTATTTTAAATTTCGCTGTGTCTACCGGTTTCGGCCTTTTGCCATCATCTGGACACACAGTACGTCTAAGAGGAATGTACTGTGTTAGTAGAGAGTACTGTGTGTCCAGATGATGGAAAAAGGCCGAAATAGTTTATCATTACCAATTCCACAACCAATCAAAACTTTCATTAACTTAACTATCTTTAAATGTTTGTAGCTGACTCTGAAATGGATTCACGTCAAATTCATGTATTATTTTTGAATAACCATACAAGAATGTCTGTTCGAATAGTCATTTCTATTAATATTGCGTTGTACGAAAGTGTAATTACACTGATATACATAAACACTTTTGGTTAGTCAATGAATTTGACATTAATCCCATTCAGAGCCAGCTACAAACACGCAAAGATAGAGCTACTTAGTCTGTTTAACAAAAAGTCGTTCATATCTCAAAATCTATTAAAGATAGGTATAGGGAATGCTGATATAAAGTGATAGGGGATGATATTTACTTATTAATTCCGAATTAAAATACAGGGTGTTCTATTTAAAAAAATGAGTTTTCTGCACTTGAAAATATGTCACTTTGTTCCTCAGTTTTGAACACCCTGTATGTTAGAATGTAAAGTGTGCTTACCGTTTCTTAGAGTTATATCTACATTCATACCATAGCAAATTTGGAGTCTCTACTTGCAGTATTAACCGAGATATTAATTTCTCAATGATGCAATGATTATGACTAAAAAAAAAAGAAAAACTTAAATAAGCCAAAAACGGCAACATGTAGCTATAGGAATAGCTAATGAAAACTGACGTATTTATAGTTGTAGAATCTAAAAGTGAATAAAAAATTATATCATTCTATTTAAAATAAGAAAGTTGACATCTATTTCCGGTCAACCGGAAGTGATATTTTGGTTAAGGTATTTTACATTTATAATTCCAATCGAACAGATACTGGTGCCAAAATCTCAAATATAAGTAAATAATAGAACATCATAAACTTTTAATGAACCAGTTACGTGGAATACCCTGTATAGTTAAGAAACTGTTTTTTTTTTGTTATTTGATTTTGATTATATATAGGGTATATTGTTCTTGAATAGAGCAAATGGGCAAAGTTATAGGTAATTCCGTGTTAAATGAGGCACTCTAGCTGAACTTTTTATTTAAGCTATAGTTTTTGAGGCATGATAAAAAGATGGTGTTTTCTTATGGAAACCTTAATCGACTATAACTTCATAAAAATGGCATTTTTTTCAACGATTTTAATTAACTATACAACACCTAGAATACCAACACTTTTAACCTCTTGGAGAATGAGGTATTCCAATGATCAGTATTTTCAATTAGGTGTGTCTGTTTGTATCACTAGTAAGACAAAATGAGTTTGTCTCAGGAAAGAATATTATCCACAAAATTTTTATTATCATTGCAGGAAGAATGATAAATATACGATTCGCTCGTGAGCGAATCTTATTTTCGATTCTCGGTAAAATTTCGTCCACCAATGAAACACAAAAGTATTGGGAAATGAAAATATCAATCGCGAACGAATTGCATTTTGTTCCTGAATAGAAGTTAAACACGGGTATATTATATTATCACCATTTTTTGGGTGGATATTGGGAGCTTTATAAGTTTGAAGTTTTGTCTATTGGCTTCAATAACGACATTACGTAAACCTTGAAGGATGTGAACGATGTCGACATATATATAAATGTTATTATTATCCTTGTTTATATATCTTAATAGTTATACCAAGCGATTGGAAGTACCATTGGGTGTCTGTTAGATGGCGCTCTGTGCCAACGCAAAATCGCATTTACGCTGCGCGCCATCTAAGAGCACCCAAAGGTACTTCAATCGGTTAATAACTATTATCTAGTCAGATCGATTTCATTAATATTAGTCGTTATTCTTGGAAGATATTGGCAGTTGAAGAAAATCTGTTTGCTCATTACTACCGCTATTAACTACTACTACAAAAATCCAATAACTTTTTTCCTATAGAGAATGATAAAAATATGCGTTTTTTTACATTTGCGAGTGCCATTTACCTTAACCTGATACAAATTGAGCCTTTTTATTAAAAAAAATCTCAAATATAAATTCATTTTTTATTGAATATAATTTCTTAAAATGAATATTGTTATATGTAAATTGAAATGAGTTTAGTTTCAAAGAATAACATCGCTGTTTCCAATAAGACAAAGCAAAATCAATCTGTCAATTCAATATTTCTAATAACATCAAATGTCAGAGTGACTTTGGGGTTCTAACAGCATTGTCAATTTGCAGAGAGGACACTACTGCAGTCATTATGGGTCATTATTCTGACATTGACCTTGACTTAAACATTATGCTTGGATGAATTCTACTGCGTTTTTAATGTAACTTATCGTTTTTTTTTGTCACTTTCTTGCTTATTCTTTAATAATAACGGTAGTAATGTCTTTGTTACTAATCAAATTCCATATTTGGATGTACACAGAGATTCAAAATGATTGTCAATTCCGCTCCTATAGATAGTAACGGGGTGTAGGTATATGCCGCGTGTTTGTAATGAAGGTTTGAAGTAAGTCAGTGTTGGAAGATAAGAAAGTAAACGGATCTGTCATAAATAAGGAAAACGTAACCTATATTTCAACTCGCGTTATATAAACGACTATGGATTGGTGTTTCTGCTTGTAAAAATGAAATGTAATTAATTTAACTTTACTAAATTATGATTTTACAATTCAGTACTACCTGGTGTTTAACTAAATTTATTTATTACTTTAAATTATAACATACAATTACTATAATTATTAAATGACAAAACTACATCTCTCAGTTCTTCTATGGTATGCAGGCGATTTCTATAGATCCTATTTTTTAGATAGCCGAACATGAAGTAATCTAATGGGGTTAGATCAGGCGATCTTGGTGGCCATCTTTGTGCTCTAACGAACCTGTCAGCAAAAAACTGTTGAAGATATTGGCAGGTTTGTCGAGCAGTATGTGCTGGAGCATTATCGTGCTGAAAATAACCTGCTTTAAGCTCATTTTCTTGTAACTCTGCAATAAACAATTCCAACATCTGTTGGGTAACGTTGGGCTGTTACAGTTTCCTCGAAGAAAATTGGCCCTATTATTCGTTGCCTGGACATAGCTAACCAAACTCCAACTTTTACGGGATGCAATTGCGTTTCTCGAAATTCGTGTGGATTTTCTGCAGACCAGATACAATAGTTTTGTAAATTGATATAGTCTGTTAGATAAAACCAGGCTTCATCCGAGAGAAAATGATTTGTTTAGCAAGTCATCGTCCCCTTAAATTGTTATTAAACCAATGACAATATTCCAATCGCCTATCGTGATCTAATGGTAATAATTCCTGTACCGTAGAAACTTTATAGGGATGAAAATGTTACTTTCTTTTGACAGCTCATTGCGCTGAAGTATGATAGTAGTATGATAAGCCTATAAAATTATAAAATGTAATAAACCATTTCACTTAATGTTAATATTGATTTATTTTTTACCTGTTTGTTGAGCTATTATCACAGATAAATTCCCTTATTTTCTTACAGTATTCAGAAATACTATTGTTGGTGATATTAGATGTAAATATAAACGATTTGAAAAAAATTATAAGATAAATAATCGAAAGATACTACAACACGCACGCCAATGTCGCTAAACGTCAAGAAAATTCATTTAATGTATGAAATTTGTATGTAGCTAACTTCGCTCATTAAATTGGTAATAAGTATAGATAAATTTTTCCGGAAAACAGTTTTTTTCTTACGACAATCATTTTGAATCACATGGTACTACTTACGTATTTTTAATGCAGCAAATGACATCAGCATAGGGATTCAGAACTTCTGTCGATTCGCGAATCGATTCGTGTCGAATCGATTCATTCGACATCGACAAAATATGAATCGACTGATTCAGAAGCTATGTCGAATGCGAATATCTTTTGAGAACTGGCAACATCGATGTCTTAAACAAGTTTTGTAATTTTGAGGTTATTGATGCTGTTTACTAAATGACAAGCGTCAATTGGCGGTGTTTGAAACCGTCAAATTACTATAGTGAAATTAGGTGAACAGTATGTTTCCCGAGCACAATGAATGCCTGTCAGCAAAAGAAGATTCCTTTTTTTTTAAATAATGGTGAATAGGAGGTGTTGTCGGTGTTCTTATTGCACGCACGTTGCAATACTCAAAAAACCATGGTCATAATTACATCAATAGAAAAGGGTTTTATTCTAAGAATGTGGAGCGAATACGTGATGCAAATCTTCGCATACTTAATGTTAATGCAAGACGTGCTGAGGGAATATTTTTATTTGTTATATTTACATCCACGTATGTACGTCGAAATATACTACGCGCATGTCAAAATTGCCGAGAGTTATTTAGAATTCTCAACCCAATAAATTTAACGGTATAGTTATTAGATAGGGATAACTATACAATCGTCAACACTTTAGCTGTCGAACACATATCTGTCGATATCATGTGATTGTTTATTCGATTCGACTAATGTCTGAATACCGTGATTTCTACCCATTCGACATGTCGACAAAAATTTGGAAGATTCGACACGAATCGTGAGGTTCTGAATCCCGCCACAGATGCAAATAGCGAACATTTCGAATCGATATTGTACTTCACTCTCTGACCCATGCTCTTTATGTTTGGTGTAAATCGAAGAAGATAGTTGAGGCATTTGTTGCTAAAATAATGTATCATCGCTACAAGTCATTTTTTTAAAGGTCCTCTTCACGGGAAGATTTTCCGGGCAATAAATTGTTAATAACCTGTTTAATAATCATTAATTTTAGCGATATGAGCAGGTATCTTCATTGCACTTATTTTTGATAAATGTGTATCAATCTGCAAAAAAAATGACTGAAAAAGGCACTTAAATATGCTAGGGTATCTGTAGAGTTTTGTGTTATAGTTTTCACTTCTTTTCATTAATGAATAGAATGTTGCACGTTTTTAAATCACTTATTTGAACCAGATTAACAACTTAACACTAGTTTTTAACTATGCAACTAACATTTTCTTTAGTTTAAACATGTTTTTAAATACACGCGATGTTCGGTAAAAACAATGATGATGACACTGCCTAAATTACACGCGAAAGGCCTATGCTTTTGTCATGCGCAAATTTTATAAAAGTAGATACAACTGCCGGAAATAGCGGAAACTGTTAAACTCGGTGTGAAAAAAAAAAACTAATGAGTAATACAAGGAATAAGAATAGATGGCATACAAGTAAATTATTTTTAAAAAACATGTGCAAGTATACACAAAAACTTTAACAGTATCTTAATCTTCATTTGTGTTGCCAATCTGTAGATACTATTGATCCTCTAGTAATTTCTTTTTTATTTTTAACAAAATTTACTTAACACTTGTAGGATTTCATACAAAAATAACGATTATTTTCTATAAATTCATAGATATATCTGAAAAATATATGCATATCTGACTCCTGACCGAGATAGCATTAGTTATTTCGTATCTATCCGTTCAATGAAATAGTGGTACCTATAGAACTTGATGAAATTGAAACTACATTACCATACCCACCCTAATGCATATCAAAAACACAAAACTATCGTGATGTGTTATTGTTTGCAAGCCTCTATTATTTGTTCCATTATGTTATGGTCTATTTTTGGAACGCACGAGTGAATAGACAGGTCGCCAGCTAGTACCACGCCTACTTTGAGATTGTAAATCATGTCCAATTATATAGAAACGTTTTCAAATGAAGATAATCTCATATTAAATCGTAATAACATGCTTTTTTTCTTCACTTATTAAGTAGATATGATAGAATTCTTACCAACGAAAGAATACTTTCCACGCAGTATTGCAACGTAAGACAACAAAAGTTGACGGTTAATCCATAGCTACCTCTCACAAAAAAATGGTTTATTTAATAATCCGACCATATTGATTGGCAGATTGGTATAACAAACGTTCATCGAGGCATGAAAGATGAAAGTCAAGTCGTTATAAATTACTGTCAACTTTGTAATAACATCGCCTGGATGATTTTATACGGCATTTCCTTCATTTGAACATACTAATTTCCTAGTTTATTATTCCTGCGTTCGATTCGATTAGAAAGTTGTTTAAAGAAATCAATTTTACTTTGTACAGTACCTAATACTGGTAATGAATGGTCTTCACTACATAATAAGTTAATTAAAAATATCTGTTTAAAGTCGTAACATTCTTATCGGACAGCACACGTATAAAAATAGTTGAAGTTGTATGCTTTTAGTTAGTCTATATTATTATAACCATTAGTTTCACTTGTATGGTAGATAAATGCAACTTTATTAAATTTATGCATGGAAATTTTAATTTTATTTTTAGAGGATATTAAACTGCCTACAATGTATTTATATGTAAGAAGCCTAAAGACCATCTGGTTAATATCTGAAGTGATTAAAAAATAAATTAAAATTCTTCACGCTGTATTAACGCTATTCCATACTAGAAAAAAATAATTAATCATGCTCAAGCATTTTTATGAAGCGATTGAATTGCAAATGCATTAGGTAAATCAGTTTTCTAAAGGAAGGAATATAGTATTTCATCACCATTGCAGCCTTGACCGAAATTTTTGTCTTCACGGGTTATTCTTTCGTAGTTTACTTCTGCTAGAATAATTCTTGAAAAGTAATGGTTAAGAAACAATAAATTTAGGAACACGAAAATAATATATGCTTTTTTATATAAACCGGCTAATCTACATTTGAGATTATGTGCTGATTGTTTTAATGTAAATTACATTGTTTGCTACACAACAGTACATAAAAATAGTTCTATACTGATATAAAAACGCCTAAAGAAATACGCTTTTGTAAACGTATTTCTGTTACAAAGCAATATTGTGTGTACTCAAAAAGGCATCGAGATTTTTAATGAAGATAAGGTACCTTCACTTTTGTTGAAAGAATGTCATTAAATCGAACAGCTGATAACTTCATTGCGAGTTTATTTTTGGGCAGCAAAAGAAATATTTACTGTAATTGAAAAACCTACTTTTTAATAAATTGATTATCTTTCTTAAATTTAATATTTGGTTGGAATGAAAGCCTTTCTTTTATCTAAGATATTAGGTTGAAATAATAAACTAAATAATTTACAATCATATATGCGATTGTGTCATCTTTAACAGTTTGTTGCTCACATTTATAATCTCAAACGATTGCTTAAAGTGGTTTATAAAGAAGATTTCTGCAGAATCATTAAAGAGCTAGCATACCTATAGATGGCAATACAACATACTTTTAACAAATAAACATACATAATATACACTAGGATGGACTTAACTGCCTTTATCAATGAATAATTATCTGTTTAGATTTGATTTTTACTGAGAAAAAGTAATTCTTTATAAAAAGTTTTGCTTAAGTCTCTTGTGATAATTAAAATGTTAAACTTATACAGGTTGATTGAAAATTAGAAAAATCCTGAAATTGTGTTCAAAGTGAACTACCCAATTATTCAAGAGTAAATTAATTGTTTGGAATATCACCGCAACTCCAAATAATAAAAATTGGCTAGTTATTATTCATTGGCCGGCCGCGTTCAGAGTACGTAACCGCGCTACGTAGCTGCTCCCAAACGGTTTGGGAACTGTTGACAATTCGTCTCAAAAATGCAACGCTACATTTGCGCTACATCAATAACATCCAATGGTCGCCATTTTGTGTAGCGGAAACCGCTACTGATATGTATCATATTCGTAATCTGAACGCGGCCATTGTTGATAGTTTAGCATTATGGTTAGATTTGATTTTGGTTTCCTTATGCCCGGTAACATAAACAATAGTTACCAATTTGTCAAAGTTAATCAATTGGATAACAGCGAAATCAGTAACATAAAAGGTTTGTTAGGATAATCATTTGTTAAATCAGTTGTTAACTTAACCACCGCTATTCCGGTAGTTACACATTTGTTACGATTTACCAAAGCACGAAATGTGCCGAATGTCCAACGAAAGTTGCCGTGCATGATTGCATCAATAGATGGCAGAACATGTGAACTTAGACGGAAAATCTATTTGACATTTTGACAGAATTTTATTTTTGATTCAATTGATCACTGATCAATTAATTTGGTAATAAGATAGCAGCAGTAAAGTTTAAAAATATATACGTTGAGTGTAGTTACATTACATTTTTATAATTATGGAGGCTAGGTAGGTGTAATTTCACATTTGATTTCTGACATATTATCATTAAATTTGACACTATGCATCATAATGAGTAGGAAATGCAGGATGCCGAAAAAGAGCCAGAAATTTTACGGTACAAGAGAAACAACATATTGTGAAGCGATCATTGAAAATTAATAAAGGAGTAGTTGAAATAAAAAAAACGATGGAGTATCTATTAAAAAAAAAAAACGAAGTATGAGCAGAAATTAACTCTGAATTTAATTGTCATAGTACTACTGGTGTTAAGGAAGAAAGAGCAGTTATTTACATTATACAACTTATGAAAAGAACAATCAACACGACCAAATCATTATTTATTTGCATTTTTTTTTCTATGTTTTCATGATTCTTCTCTGAATAGTCGTGGGTCTATGACGTCTAATCATAATGTTGTCTAGTATATCGAATAGTTCTTCATTGGAGACGATGATAATCATTCATATATCCGTTTTGGTTATAATCTTTATAACAAACTTGACATAAGCCAGAAGCAAAACCTCAATTACTGAATTATAAACGTGAAAACGTCAAAGTTTCAAGTTGGCCCTCTATCGGAACCAAACTGAACTATCAATTTTAGTAAAATTTACAGTTAACTAGTTTACAACAAGCCATTAATCAGTTGTTAACTAATTGCTCGACATTTAACAAATGGTTAAGTTTATGTTAACTCAACTTTTACTTAACAATTTTGTTAGTTGCTAACAAAATGATTAACCTAATCATTTGGTTACACCCTTTATGTTACCGGGCAATTAGTAAAAACCCGCTTTAAGAATAGAGCAACCCATATCGCAGACACATTGTACGCATGATCAACTTTCGTGCAATATAGGTTGCCTATTTTAAAGGCGTTATTAAAGAAATAAATTAAGACATAACTTTCATTTGAAGTTATTAGAACTTACAAACTTGTACAGCTCCCGACATTATTTTTTAGCACTCGAACCAAACTTCAATTGTTCATATCACGTTTTCCATGGCAAGATTTTTATTAAAATAATACTTGTCCTGGTTGTTCGCAGACATCTTTAAATTGTAATGTATTTTAAGTAGTTAATTTTAATGTGTAATTATTGACGAAATAACAATGCCGTTATTATTATAAATTTTATATATAAATAAAAAAAATGTATTTTGGTAATTAGAATCATGGAAAAATTTTAAGCAATCAAATGTCAAAAAGTGTTGCCACATGTAAGTAGTTGTTTTTATTGAGCCAATATTTCCAAGAAAACTGTTTAATATGTAAGAAAATGGCTACAAACACAGAGAATGTAAAATTTGCTTCCTATCTTAAAAATGCTAAGCAAAATTAAAACTTTGACAAGGTATTGTTGTTTGACATCAAATTCCTAAAAACAATATTCGTCTTTTTTTCTATTTTTACAAATAAAAGAGTTGCAGCACTGAAGCTTTTGGTGAAGTTCTATTTTTTAATAAATAAATAAAAAAAATCTTGAGTTTAGTGGCCTAATTCTTTATTTGATTTTAATTGCATTGATCTTAACGTTACCATGATATAATTCATATTTTTCCAACGAGAAAAGTTTATAAGCAACAATAAAATTGAACAATTATGCTTTGTTATTTAATTTTAATATTATAATACAGGAATTATTATTGCAAAAACTTACCAAGTTTAAGTTTAAACAGCCATCCTATTTTTTTTTTTTTGTACAATTAAAACGTTTGTTTGATGTCAAAGATATTATAAACAAAATAAAGACGAATACAGCATTTCAAAATCGACGTTAAACTACATAAGTATAAATGATATTTTTCCAATAACATCTAGTAGGTCTATTTAAAAAAAAAATGTATTATTTGTTTAGCACAAAATATAGTGATGTTTCTTAACGTAGTATTAGCTAAATGTATGTTCATCCTTGTCTTGAAATAGATAACAGAAATTATGTGCTATTGTCGATCAAAAGAATAATTAATTAATTAATATTTTTTTAATAATAATACGTTTTTCGAAAGCTTTAATATTACTCAGGTATTTATGTCCATTTAAACGATGTTTTAAATACTGTTTTGTTTGACCTCTCTCACATTGATTGCACAGCATTTAATTGCACAGACTATTTTGTATAAAATATTCTTTGTTTTTGTATTGGTGTTTCAGCTTTTAATTTAGTGTAAAGTGTATTTAGTGAGTTTGTTGTTTTAAAAGTATTAATGTTATGTTTTAGTAAAATACTTCTCAATTTTTCAAATAATTGGTTTACACAAGGTATTGTTACATATTTTTGTGCTTGTTCTTTAGTATTATGTGCGTTATTTGATTTTGGGCATTCTATTTTTTTGTAAATATCTACTAAACTGTACATATCCTTAAATGGACAAAAGCGTATCTGGATTAGGTTTATAAAAATGCAAATCTGCCTCCAGTTAACCCAAAGCGTATCTCTTATGGTTCTGACGATCACCATACAAATAATGAAGAAGAAAAACTCACTCTGTATATTTCTGGTATTTGAAAGTGTTTCATATTGTAATTTGCTACTAGAAAAACCATAAAGTCACATTCAAAAAGCTCTAAAAGCAACATTGCGTTTGCTAAACTTATAAAACGACATCAAAACCTTATTTTTCGCCTCTATTACATATTTTTAGGTGACATATCCTAGGCAAATTCCTGTATGCGATATGCATTTTTCATAACCTTACGGCGATTCATCACCATCATCCTTTTAGACGACGGTATTAAAATGCTACACGCAGCAATGCGACTATGTTCTATACCTGCTAAAAAATTTGAATATCAATGCTCGGCATAGCGCCCTACCAGGGCCGTACAGCGTCGTGGATGGAATAATATTAATACATAAATAAAGGAATCTGTTATTACGTAGATATTGTCGCGGTGTGCAGGGGATTATGGAATATTTACATATCTTGAATTCCGTGTCGGTATTATGCTGTCACAGTCAGGTAGACATACATCACGCGAAAAAGAACAGGGTTTTTTTTTGTTTTGTTTGCATGCACTTCTGATTTGCCTAGAGAGTTTAATGTTGTTTCTACCTTGGATGGTGCTGTTCGAAAAGTGCTTTTACAGTGAGGAAGTGATGGGATTATAGGTTAAAAACTGAAGAAAACTATGGATTTTCTATCATGTAAGCTATACATGATTGATTTTTCAAAGGTTCGCGCAATAATACAATGCCATAAGCACCTCAAGCCTTAAAATCAAAGATGTCTGGTTTCTAATGATTAGGAATAGCTTAAGCAGAAGACCACCAACCGATCCCAGAGACAATAATAATAATAATAATAATACTTCGCATGCAAAATTGCGCAGAACGTGATGCGCACTGGTATGCGCAATTTTACATGCGTAGTAGTATTATTATTATTATTACCAGTGCGCATCACGTTCTGCGCATATACCTGTAGCTTAAATATATGTAGATTGTCCCCCCGATTGGCTGAATGATTAAATGTTAGATCAGTAAATATTCGGAAAGACATAGGAAAAAAAATGGTTCTCGGACAAATTTGTCAAATAATTAATTGCAAATAATGAGTTTGACAAGAAACAGCCCTCTTCAGGGCTTATGCTGATGACGGCAGTAGACGACTGCCGACAAACGTCAGATCATCAAAACCCTACAACGATGGCGAGATAAGCGCAAACCAACAAACAAGTACAGGCCAGATCATGAATGTTTGTAGTTACGTCATATTTGGCTATGACGTATGCAGCGTCTGAAACAAATTTCAGGCACACCAAACATTGTTTACAATGAACTGTACGAAATGACAATTGTCAAATTTAATGAGGTTATACGCAGTTTTAATAGATTTTCTTTTATAACTGAAAAGGATTGGTTCAGTTTTTAGTCACACGTTGCGTTTTAACAACAATCATGAGTAATGCAACTAAATAGGAATTCTAATATAGTGACTTTTCTATTTGACAATGCTTTCGTGATCAGGCTAAGCTTATTATAAAATGTGTTCTCAATGGAATAATGTATTACCACAATAATGTAGTTTCCATAATCAAAAACCTATTTGCAAATTAAAATGTAGAAAATATTCAAGCAACATAAAAGTATTTAGTTTAATATACGTTACCAATGATTAATTAAACGAAAGATGATGTGTTTTTATTTATGTAGCAAACATAATTTCTATACAATGGTATATACAAAACATTAATATTGCAGTAAATTAAATTAAAATATGTCAATATTGAAAGAAAAGAATAGTGAAATTAAAAAATATATTTAATTTGTGTTCTTGCTCTCATCTTTCTAATCCGCAATTAACTGCCAGAAGAAAGTCATGTTTTGCTTCACATTCCGTACCACTCTTTAATTATTTTCCCTGTGTGATTTAGGCAATTTTGCCAGGAGTCTGGTGTACAGCTGTCCAAACTTTTCTTGCCACATTCCCCACAATACTTGTTTATCGCCAATAACCATCCCGCGACCAATATGGTTATAATAATATCATTTCGTATGTGTCCCATAAAATTCGATAGCATTGAAATCGCCAGTGATACAGAGGAAGTCTTGAAACTTTATGCCCGTGTGCTCGAAGTAATTTCATCAAATAACATAAACCTTAACAAAAAATGTACTTCACGAACATCCATTTTATATCTCTCTGACACATCACAATGTTTTGGGCATCAATCGTGGCTTGTACAGAGCTGTTGAAGCACTCGATGAAGGAACAGCAGACATATAGCTTCCTTCTTGCGGCTTTGTGTTAGATGATACCCATAGAAATGCCTAAAGCATTCGCAACTCTCTAACAATTTGTATGTAAGTAGGTTTAATTTAATAATACACAATTACACAATTTAACCTCATGGACTGCATCAACGGAATTAGAGAGACTTCCATTTCGCTTTTCCTCACTCGAAATACACTAGGAAACAAACTGACCAACGTTGGCAACAAGAACTAAGTCGTTTACCAAGGCCATCTTGAACTACTAACCTAAAAAAATGTTTTAAGTCTTTGTATGTTTCTTTAACACCTCTAAACTTACCACAAACCAAACGATTTACTTCACAATAGCTCTGAAAAGAACTTTTGTGTTAAAAAAAATAAGGAGTAAGTAAAAAATTCAAACTTAAGAAGGGTAAAATAAACAGTAAAAAAGCAGATGTCAAATGTCAACGGAGCGGTAAAATGGCGTGGTTGCATGCCCTGAAGTGAACATTATGAAAGTCTTATTTACGCATTCACTCGACCGTATTCTATCTCACTCTCAACTAGTTTTGTTGATACTTAATAAAATATTGGACGTATAGCTTAAGTAGCTACGACTTATCTGTTATTACTTCTAATCCGCTGTCTATATGGAATGCTTCATTTTTTGCAAAACTACGCTGTCTTTACTATTACCGACCTGTTAATGACGTCCGGCAACATTTAGCCTCTTGTATATGTT